>JANJEY010000008.1:44950353-44968535 GCA_024703695.1 Erythroxylum cataractarum
GTATATATTCTTCCCAATTGTTTCAATACAACTATGAAAAGAAAGTTTTCTTTCATCTTTACTTATCTTTCCTTTCATGGTATCAGAGCCACTCCTCTTTCATAAAACCTAACCTAAAATGTCGAATCCTGGTGACATTAGTGACTCCAGCACCACACATATGCCAACAACACAAGACTATGAACCTTTCTTTGTTACAAATACTGAAAACCCAGGTGCAGTGCTTGTCACAACACCTTTCAATGGCAACAATTTTATCACTTGGAGTAAATCCATGACCATAGCCTTGTGTGCCAAGGACAAGCTTTCTTTCATTGATGGGACCTGCATCATGCCCACAGAAGATGTAACTTTATCAGCAAAATGGAGAAGAGCAGATAGTATGGTAAAGTCATGGATTCTCAATGCAATGGTCAAAGAACTAAATGATGCATTCCTTTCTTTTCCTACAGCCAGAGAGCTATGGGTTGAACTCCAAGAGAGGTTTGGAGAGGCTAATGGGCCACTACTATACCAGATAGAAAGGGAAATAAGTTCCCTAAAGCAAGGTACTCTCACTGTCTCTGCATACTATACTAAGCTGAAAAAATTATGGGATGACTTGTTTAGCCTAAACCCTTCCCCCATGTGCACTTGTGATGCATCCAAACACATTACTGCCAAAGAAAACACTCACCGACTTGTGCAATTCTTAATGGGGCTCAATGATGAGTTTGAACATGTGGGGAACCAAATCATGCTAATGGAGCCACTGCCCACTGCAAACAAAGCCTTTTCTATGCTACAGACTGTTGAAAGACAAAGAATGGTCAACTCAACTATGGACAGTAACCCCAATGTGGCAATGCTAACAAAACAGTCCAGTAATTGGAAGAAAGGAGGAAAACCCAACACCACCAATGCTAATAAAGGAAACTATCTTAAAAAGGAAGAGAAATACTGTGAAAAATGTAAGAAGAATGGGCATACCTTAGAGACATGCTTCAAAATCCATGGAGTCCTTGACTGGTATAAAGAGCTCAATGCACAGAAAGAAAAAGGAAGGGCAAACTTGGCGCAAATGGTGGACACCCCTACAGAAATGTCACAAGAGCAGAGTGAGGATAAGACACGGAGTGGAGTTTTCTCTTCAGAGTTAGCAAGTTTCATCCAACAGGAAATAAGCAAAGCTATCAAAGGCAAAACTGCTGGGGAGGTAAAATACTCAGGATTTCAGAACTATGCAGGTAATGCAACATATTCTGTAAACATGGCTTCCAATCATCCTAACTCTTGGCTTATTAACTCGGGTGCCTCTACACACATGATAAATGATCTAAAGCTTTGCACTGAATATATAGCTAATACAAATGCTTATGATCATGTGATTCTCCCTGATGGAACAAAGCAAGCAGTTACACATATTGGCCATGCACAAATAGGGGACAACATCACCCTCAAAGAAATATTACATATGCCCAATTTCTTCAAAAATTTGTTATAAGTCCATAAACTCACCACACAGAACAAAATTGCTGCCATTTTCATATCTAACAAGTTGTTTTTGCAGGACCTTCAGACTAATGATATCATAGCAATCATCAAGGCAGTGAATGGGTTATATGAGTTGACTACCGAATCCTTCCTACCCTCAAATACCCTAAAAGGTCCTTCTTTAGCGTTCTACAATTCAGAAAATATTGCTCTAAATGTTACAGTGGCTTTTGATCTATGGCATTCTAGACTAGGGCATGTATCCAAAGAAAAATTACAACACATCAATGAAATCAAAGTTTTTGTTCCTCATAAATATGAATGTGAAGTCTGCCCCTTAGCCAAACAACACAGAAAACCCTTTCCAAGGCATGAGATCCACACAAGCAAACCTTTTGAAATAATTCACATGGATTTATGGGGACCCTACAGTGTTCCTACAATGAATGGTTCACATTTTTTTCTTACAATTGTGGATGATTACTCTAGAGCTACTTGGACTTTCATACTTAAGCACAAACATCAAACCCAACAAACCATCCTACATTTCCTTACAACTATTGAGAGACAATTCAACAGCCAAATAAAGAAAATTCAAACTGATAATGGGAGGGAATTCATTAACCAGGAATGTATCAATACCTTTCATGCAATGGGAATTCTACATCAAAAAAGCAGTCCATACACACCACAGCAGAATGGGGTAGTCGAAATTAAACATAAACATCTCTTACAGATTACTAGAGCCCTGCTCTTCACAGCTAAATTACCTAAGGGATATTGGGGGGAGGCATTACTCACAGCCACATACCTTATCAACCGAATCCCATCCAAGGTCCTAGGGTGGGTGAGTCCTTTTGAAAGGCTGCACAATAGGAAGCCTAGCTATGAGCACCTGAAAACATTTGGCTGCCTATACTTTGCCTTAGACAAAACACCAAACAAAACCAAGTTGGATCCTAGATCAAAGAAGTGTATCTTTCTTGGGTACATGCCCGACTATAAGGCTTATAGAGTTATGGATCTAGACACTAGAACAGTGTTTGTGTCAAGAGATGTGGAGTTTTATGAACACACTTTCCCTTATGCAAACCGAAACCTAACCACTATGCAAGCAACCGACCCTCTATTCTCAAGCTCCCTAACCCATGAAGAGGTAGACTATTCCCCACAAACACCAATTACAATTGGTACACCACACACTGAACCCTCCTCCCAGCCATCTGACCATTCACCACCCAATGATCAACAAGACCACAACACCACACTAAATGTACCTAGGAGAAGCAGTAGAACCCACATACCTCCCAAATACTTGCAAGACTATGTTCTTCAATCCACAGCTCAACAATCCACCCACTCTCTTGCTGATTGCAATGTTGCATTGCAAGTCTGTTGTCCTGCAGGAACAAGTGAAGAAAGGTTACAGCTACTCAACATCAACCACAGCAGCAATTACAACATCTTTATAGGTAATGTCTCTAGAACATTTGAGCCCTTATCCTATGAGACTGCTAGCAAAGATGAAAGGTGGGTACAATCTATGAATGAACAATTGTCTGCATTGGAAAAACATGGAACTTGGAGGATCACTGAATTACCTAAGGGGAAGAAGGCCATAGCCTCAAAATGGGTATACAAGGTGAAGCATAATTCGGATGGGACAGTGTCCAAACTAAAGTCCAGGCTTGTAGCTAAGGGTTTTTGTCAAAAAAAAGGAGCAGATTATTCGGAGGTTTTCTCCCCAGTGGCAAAGATGGTGACAATTAGAGTATTACTAGCTGTAGCTGCTTCCAAACAGTGGCCCATTCATCAATGTGATATTAATGATGCATTCCTTCATGGTCACCTAGAGGAGGAACTATACATGCAACCACCGCAGGGCTATACTAGAGCTAAGGAGGGACAGGTATGCAAACTTATTAAATCTATTTATGGTTTAAAACAGGCTGGGAGACAGTGGCACAAAGAGTTGTCCTCAAAATTACCTTCCATGCAATTCACTAAATCAGAAGCGGACCATTGTTTATACACTAGAGGCACAGGAAATGATTTCATGGCAATAGTCATATATGTAGATGATATTCTGATAACGGGGGCCAATGAAGGACAAATTGTCTCAGTTAAGGACACATTGCATTCAGAATTTACTATCAAGGATCTTGGATATGCAAAATTTTTCCTGGGAATTGAAATTGCCAGATCAGAAGATGGAATGATACTTACCCAAGGGAAATACATTCGAGACCTCCTCCAAGAGACTGGGTTACTTGACTGTTCACCCTGCGGCACACCTATAGTTCCTGGGACAAAATTCAGCATCGACATAGGTGAACAACTTGACAGACCAGAAGAGTATAGACGTTTGGTAGGAAAGTTACAATATTTAGGATTTACCAGACCTGACCTCACATACGTGACCCAACAGCTCAGTCAGTTCATGAGCAATCCTCGACTACCGCACTGGGAGGCCGCTAAGAGAGTACTGAAATACCTCAAGGGAACTCAGAATCTGGGGATTTTTTACGCCACAGACGAAAGCCCCAACCTTGTCGCCTTCTCTGACTCGGATTGGGGCAGTTGTGTCTTGTCCCGACGCTCTTTAACCGGGTTCTGTGTTTTCTTCGGGAAGTCACCGATCTCCTGGAAAACAAAAAAACAAACCACAGTGAGTCGTTCTTCAGCTGAATCTGAATATCGAAGCCTCGCATCAACTACATGTGAACTAAAGTGGATCACCCAAATCTTACATGCCTTTCATATTCAAATCCCGACCCCCATTCCTCTGTATTGTGACAACCAGGCGACAATTTACATCTCCCGGAACCCCGTCTTTCACGAGAGAACGAAGCACCTCGAGATCGACCTCCATTTAGTTCGCGACTGCGTCAACCTCGAATTCCTGGAGCTCCGGCACGTGCCTACAACCCAACAACTTGCAGATCTGTTCACCAAGCCTCTGACAATCCGAACCTTCTCGAATCTACTTCGGAAGCTTGGAGTTGTCGTTCACCACGCCTCTGACAATCTGAACCTTCTCGAATCCACTTCTCAAGCTCAAAGTTGTCGTTTTTCAACCCCAACTTTGGCTTGACCGGGCCGTGTTAGAAAGTCATAAATAAGCTGCTATTGTGGGCTCATTTCTTTACTCTTTTGGCCCACTTTTCTCTTGTCCTTTTTATTCCTTTTGTGTCTGTAATTATGCACATCGTTTCTTTGTCCTCTGTACAGCTAGGAAACCGTTAGTATAGGGTCAGTACACGCAGCCAATAGGAATAGAATAGTTTGTGTATATATTCTTCCCAATTGTTTCAATACAACTATGAAAAGAAAGTTTTCTTTCATCTTTACTTATCTTTCCTTTCAGTCTCTTAAATCTTTTTTTTTTTGGGTTGCTCAAGATGTATTTTAGGAGGGTCTCAACTAAAAAAAGACACTTTTAAGCTATCCACTTTTAGACTAATCTCCGTTCGAGTTTAGTAGGTCTCTTGTAAAAGGTAAAGCTTTAGTCTCAAATTTTAAACGACTGCATACATGAGAGTGGCTCGAACCTGTAATCTCACTTAAGCCAAAAAAAAAAAAAAACTCCTTATCAAGTCACTTGTGCCTTGAGATATGCCTCTTAAACCTTTTACTAAGCTAGTTCTTATTATTCTTTCTGATCGTTTCCTTGTTAAGCGGGATAACAGCTTCTTCTTTAGCACAAATTAAATAATACCTTTCAGACTTTGCATGTTCACCAAAACCATGCAATAAACAATTTGATGGTGGTCCACGGATCTCTCGCCAAACTTAAAAAAGCAGAACAGCTGAACAGGGAACATGTCATCCCCGCCCTTAACTCAATCACGTCCATACTGACTTCATTCATGTGATTTATCACATTCTTCAATTCATTTCCAATCCCGAAAAATCATTTATTATCAGGAAGACAAAGAACACCCATTTCACTTCTTCTCCAGTCTCTGTTTTTTTTTTTTTCCTGGTCCTTTTCGTTACGCCCTATTCTTTGTCAGCTTTCCCTTAAAAATCTCATCTTTTTTTCCCAAATTTCTCATCTTATTGGACGTTTCTATAAATATCTCCATGTTCTGTAGCTTGACCATCATATGATATCATTTCACCTTTTTATGGTTTGTTAGCCTTCCAAGTTGCTTCTACTTATAGCTCTCCTTGTCTTTTCTCTAGCCTACTCTCTCCCATTCTAAGCATCAATACTCAATATCTGTTGCACTCTTTTCTAATTTTTTTTTTCAATCGACTCTTTTTCCTTTCTGACCCAACGCAAAGGAGAGTGACCCAAGGTTCCAACTTTATCCATCTGTTTATTTTGTTTGATGGATTCCTTTACATATTATTACTATTGTGATGTGATGTATCATGGTAATTGTAATGATCTCTGGACTTCTTTAATGAATGAGTTTCTTAGATAAGTGCAACCGAAATTAGTTCAATTTTCAAATTTTTTATTGCTGGGAGATTGTGTTTAAAGGGATCTTCCCTTTCCTTTCTGGGATTCCATTCTGTCTGTATATCTGTCTATATGAACATATATATACCAAGTGAAGATAAAAGTTGGATTTTTACACTTGTTCTTCAGGAGTTGTTAGAAGATTTAGCGATGGTGAAAGATAATCGCGGTGCTACCACCAACGTTTCTGCTGTTTCTTCCAGGGTCCCGGCAGCTGCGCACCCATTAGCCAGTGGAGCGGCGGAGATTGCTTCCAACATCAACTATCATGCACAATACAGCCCTCATTTCTCTCCTTTCAAGTTTGAACCTGAGCAAGTCTTCTATGCTACAGCAGAAAGCGTTCGAGATCGCCTTGTGCAGGTACTTGCGTCTTTTAGTTTTACCGTTAATCCGTTAGATGGCTGTACTCTGTTTCTCTAATCTAATTCTTTTATTAACTCTTAAAGGTAATAGTTCTTAAATATAGCAATGGCGGAATCAGATCAGTCTCAGATTCCTAATATGGTGGTTATTATTTGTTAGTCATGTTAACTTTCCATGTGCTGTTGGGAGAACAGCATTTAAGCCTTTGTCCCTCTTCTTTTAATATTTTGCATAGGTTTGGAATCAGTCGTGATCTCATTTATACAGTAGGAGAACTCTTCCAGAAGAAGAAAGAAATTTCCGGATCAAAATGAGAATAGTGGGTTATTAGTTTGGTAATAACTAAGAAAGCTAAGAACTGAACGTGTTACTGGCTGCATGTTTTATTGCATGCTTTTATGAATTTGTGTCGTTATTGTGTCTAATAATGTAAGATACAATGTAAATTGACCAAAAAATGAGTCCAACAATAAAAAATGATCAAAAGAGTGTTCATCAAAAATTTGCTTGGATTTGCAATTTTTTTGCAGTAGAAAAGTGAAATCGATTAATCTTGTTCCTTTTGATCTCTGCAGCAATGGAATGAAACTTACCATCAATTTCACAAAGTTGATCCAAAACAAACTTATTATCTGTCAATGGAATATCTGCAAGGACGAGCTTTGACCAATGCAGTTGGAAACTTGGACATTCAAGATGCATATGCTGATGCTCTAAGTAAGTTGGGACATGAACTTGAAGAAATAGTTGAGCAGGTTAGAGTTTACATCATTCTTTTATTATGCCTTGGTCAGAAGAACAACCATTCATGTAGTCATTTTAAAAAACTATACTGCATTCCTTCGCCATGCATAAACCAAATTTTCATTTGTCTGGATCCAATCCCAATCTCTTTTGGGCAGAAAATGCATTATATTTAATCAGTGCTTGCCTATGAAATTTGGCAAACACTGCCATAGATTTTCTATCATCCTTTATGGAAAAGTTGAATCAAACCAAATATCTATCTAATTATTATCTGATGTAAATCTTGTAGGAGAAGGATGCAGCACTTGGAAATGGCGGTCTGGGAAGACTTGCTTCTTGCTTTCTGGACTCCATGGCAACATTGAATTTGCCTGCATGGGGATATGGTTTGAGGTACAAGTATGGACTGTTCAAACAGCAGATAACCAAGGAGGGCCAACAAGAGATAGCTGAGGACTGGCTTGAGGTTTGATCCACATGAAAACTTTGTCAAAGTGGCACTTAATCTGAGAAACTCATTGACATTATCTTGAATCAACTTCTGCAGAAATTCAGTCCTTGGGAAGTTGTCCGGCATGATATTGTATACCCTATCAGATTCTTTGGTCAAGTTGATATTAATCCTGATGGATCGTAAGTGATTATTAAAGGGTGGCTTTTAGGCTTGCCATATCGTTGTTTAATATGGTTTTTGAGTTTTTTTTTTTTTTTTTAAATGTAAGCAGTAGACAGTTTCAGCTTTACTTTTTCTCCTTAAAGTTCTTGTTTTCTTCTGATGAATCCTTGAAAGTTTCTCGTCTGCTATACAGTCGAAAATGGGTTGGCGGAGAACTTTTGCAGGCTCTAGCTTATGATGTGCCAATTCCTGGGTACAAAACTAAGAACACAATTAGTCTTCGCCTCTGGGATGCAAAAGCTTCTTCCGAGGATTTCAATCTGTTTCAATTCAATGATGGACAATATGAATCTGCTTCACAACTTCATTCTCAAGCTCAGCAGGTTAACCCATTGTATTCCTCCACCCCTCAATTTCATATTGTGTTTGAAGTATTTGCATAATTACATTAATTCAACTATCCTTTTCCTAATCCGTATGCATGTTCCAGTTTGTTAGTTAAAGATGTCCTTTCACACTTGATAAAACTGTGTACTCTATTAATGACTGGTGTAACTTTTCCACTGGAAGTGCTTACGAGCATTCTGCACCTGCAGATTTGTGCTGTTCTTTATCCTGGGGATGCTACAGAAGATGGAAAGCTCTTGAGACTGAAGCAACAATTCTTTCTCTGCAGTGCTTCACTTCAGGTTTGCAAGCTTAGCTTTCTATTGCTCCTGTCATGGAAGTTATTGGAAAAAGTCAGCATTTCTCTTTTTACTTCATCGGCTACTCATCGTTGCTTTGAAATTATTGCCTATGGACATTAAAGACATAATGCTCCAATGAAATCTCATACAGTTGAACCCACTATCAAGAACACCAAAGTATGAGAGAGTCTTGCAGTTTTCAGAACTATAGTTAGCTTGAAGCTATGGCATGCATGCGTTAATTTGGTTTTCTGCATTTTCTTTTTCCTTATCCCGGTGCCGTCCTGACCTATCACCACAGAATGTTTTCTTCAATATGCTAAAAAGATCACGAAAAAAATTTCTGCTGGTTTTTAGAACCAAATGTGCATTAAGGACCTTTCAATGGATCTATTGCAGGACATCATTCTCAGGTTTAAGGAGAGAAAGAATGGAAAGGGCTCATGGAAATGGTCTGAATTTCCCAGCAAGGTTGCGGTACAACTGAATGACACTCATCCTACTCTTGCAATTCCAGAGTTGATGAGGTTATTGATGGATGAAGAAGGACTTGGATGGGATGAAGCCTGGGATGTAACTACAAGGTGCCTCTCTCTTGATATTGGGGAGTACTTTTCCCTTTTGTGGGATCTCCTCAATCTTGTGCAGCGTATTTAAACTGAGGCCTAACAAATATCAAATGCTAATGATGAACCAGGACCATTGCATATACCAACCACACTGTACTTCCTGAAGCACTGGAGAAGTGGTCACAATCTGTGATGTGGAAGCTTCTTCCCCGTCATATGGAAATCATTGAAGAAATAGACAAACGGGTATGTAACAAATTTACAATCCTCCATATCTGCACAAATTTACAGTCTATGCATAAAAAGTTCAAATCTTGCAGTTCATTGGAATGATACATAACAGTCGAACTGATCTCGAGAGCAAGCTTCCCAGCCTGTGCATCTTGGATAATAATCCTCAAAAGCCTGTCGTACGGATGGCAAATTTATGCGTAGTATCTTCGCATACGGTAAGTAGACCATATTTTCAAAAAAATTTAATTATGCATTACAAAACTAATTCAGGTTTAAGACCTCCAAAAATTTTGAATTGGACCTAATAAGACGATATCAAAGTAGAGTGAAAATGTAAGCCATCATTAGGTTCTGACCATGCATATTTAGTATTTCCTTAATGAGGATAGACACCCTTACATCTGAACTTTATACATTAGTTAAAAAAGTTCATTTCTGACTGCTTCAAACATATCCAAATGTCTACTAATGCAAAATATATTATATTATAAAGGTCTCTTCTCACTCTCTCCTTTGTTGAAGCCCTCATTGCTGTGTGAAATGAGGTTACGGACATGAGTTTCAGTAACATGTTATTGCCAATCACTTTGTAGGTAAATGGTGTTGCACAGTTGCACAGTGATATTTTAAAGAATGAATTATTTGCAGACTATGTTTCAATATGGCCAAGAAAGTTTCAAAATAAGACTAATGGCATCACTCCTCGACGGTGGCTCCGCTTTTGTAGTCCTGAGCTTAGTAGTTTAATCACAAAATGGTTAAAAACCGACCAGTGGATTACCAACCTGGACCTGCTTATAGGTCTTCGACAGGTATGCTGTAACATGTATGGCTTTTGCAACAAACTCTTCTGCACGCAAGCCTTCCTGTAATGGTGTTTAAATTCTTGATGGATGTTTTTATCAAATAGTTTGCTGACAACTCAGACTTTCAAGCTGAATGGGCATCTGCCAAGATGGCTAATAAGCAGCGTTTGGCCGATTACATACTCCGGGTGACAGGTGTAAGCATTGATCCAAACAGCCTCTTTGACATACAAGTAAAGCGCATTCATGAATATAAGAGACAGCTGCTGAACATTTTGGGTACCATTTATCGATACAAGAAATTAAAGGTAAGGAAATATCCTTGTAGTGTACCTGTTGTATTGATTTGTATCATTCAAAAGCAACTGACATTCAAAACTCAATATGTATGCACCATGTCATCATCACAATCCAGCAACATAGGCCACTGCTTCGTTTTTTATTAACTATTCTTTTAGAGATGAGTAGAAAAGAATTTAAATGGTTGAAGTGCCAAGATGAAGCATCACCTTCTTTAAGATAGGTTACAGGCTAAACTATGACCAAATTGACCATACAGCAAATGATTTGGCATTTTTTTCTCCATGCACCTGTCTACATAACAATAGTTCCAGAATACAGAAAAATGGGATATGTTCAGAGACTGCTTCACTAATGAAATAAGTGCCGTTGTATCTCCTTAAAGCTAGTCAATGTTTTTCACGTGTAAATTACATCTAGGTACTGATTGATAAGCAGGGCCCTTTGGTTCTTGTTGATTCTTTGTAAATTCAAATGGAGTTTCTCAACGTCTTAGTTATGGAAACTTACTATCTGGTGAGCTTGATATAAAAATTAATGAAGCTTATCTTATTGGCAAAATTCTCAACTTTCTGTGAACTGCCTGCTACAGGAGATGAGCCCTGAAGAGAGGAAGAAAACAACTCCACGTACTGTTATGGTTGGAGGAAAAGCATTTGCTACTTACACAAACGCTAAAAGAATAGTGAAGCTGGTAAATGATGTTGGTGAGGTTGTCAACACTGATCCTGAAGTCAACAATTACTTGAAGGTATGCATAGTAAAACTGGTATCTCATCCACTGCTTGAATTTGTAGGCTAGTTGTGTAGGACAAAATAATTTCATTTTGAGTAAACCCAAGCTTTTGATTAATACCCAATTGAAGTAAAACTGCCCGACTTTGAAATACATCCTTGAAATGTGAAAAGGGACCTACAACCACGCTGTAGGATTAGGAGTTTCTCAAGGCCTCATTGGCTGTTTCCAGCCATCGTTTAAACTGTGATAGTAAGGGTAACCATTGAGCCACATCACTCACTTTCATTCAAGTGAAGTGGCTATCATTGTTATATTTAGCGTAGATGCTCAATGGCTAGGTTGTGAGTACTCTGATGGTCCGCGAACCCTTTCGTTGTATTATGGACAGTTGTTCTGTGTTTTAACGAAAAGATAAACCTTGTGAGTTGTCGACAATGGATGTATTCCTTAATAAAAGCTGTGACATTTAACATGGTTAACAATTACAGAGATTGGTCAATGCAAAGTCATAGGGAAGTAGAGGTAAGGCAAATTCTGCAGAAAGTCCTGAAAGCACTTGGTGACACGAAATGCTAATAACACATGCTATGTTTAAATATCATGTGTTGATAGAACATATATGATGGCATTTAAACATATATTTGAATTGAGATTTCAGGTAGTTTTCGTTCCCAACTACAATGTGTCAGTAGCTGAGATGCTGATTCCAGGGAGTGAACTGTCGCAACATATCAGTACTGCAGGTATGGAGGCAAGCGGGACAAGCAACATGAAATTCGCACTCAATGGCTGCCTTATTATTGGAACACTTGATGGAGCCAACGTGGAGATCAGGGAGGAAATCGGAGAGGAAAATTTCTTTCTCTTTGGTGCGACGGCAGATCAGATCTCTGAACTGCGCAAAGAAAGAGAGGAGGGCTTGGTAAGATTCTCAGTTAATTCTCAAAAAGTATTGCTAGAAGAAAGTAGTCTTCCCTTGTCTTAACATTATGTTACAACACAGTTCAAACCAGATCCTCGGTTTGAGGAGGCCAAGCAGTTTGTGAGAAGCGGAGCATTTGGAAAATATGATTATGGCCCACTTCTTGATTCTCTGGAGGGAAACACTGGGTACGGCCGTGGAGATTATTTCCTGGTTGGTTATGATTTCCCAAGCTACCTCGACGCCCAGGAAAAAGTCGACGAGGCATACAAGTAAGCTATTGCCTCTCTTCAAATTTGACCAGATTTAAATTTGTGATACAAAATTTAAATTCATTTTATGGTGCAGGGATCGGAAGAGGTGGCTGAAGATGTCAATATTAAGCACTGCTGGCAGCGGCAAATTCAGCAGTGATCGGACCATTGCTCAATATGCCAAAGAAATCTGGAACATAGAAGAGTGCCGAGTGCCATAACTTCTTTGTTAACAGTTTGCAACGTCACGTACTAAATAAACGCATGTCAATGCATAACATGCTCTTTGCAGTTATATTTTGCTGCATTTTATAGCTAATAGCATGCTTCGACATACTGTTTCTACAACAACACTGTCACTTATTAATTAATAAACCATACCTAATAGCCATAAAGTCAAAAACAGTAGTATGCACGTTGAATAACATGAAAAACACTCTAATATACATCAACTGCTATGCTGTGACATGACTCTGAACCCAAAACAGTAATTTGCTTCACGCTCAGGACGATGACGGTGATGCCGACCTTGGGGTACCAGTCCTAGAAACGGATCTGGAACTTGCACTCTCACTTCGGCTTCTATCATAACTATCACCTGAATATCCCCGTCTGTAACGTGAACCCCTCCTCCTAGGAGATGCACTCCTAGAATAACTCCTATATGCACTCCTCGGGGGAGGAGAAACACTGCTTGAATAGCTTCGCCTCGAGCTCCTTCTCCGGTAGGGGGAAATGCTGCGCGAGTAGCTCCTCCTTGTCCTTCGAGGTGTAGGACTAACATAATGATACCGAGATCTTCTATAGTATTGATCATCTGGCAAGTGATACCTGGAGTCATATGGTGAGTATGACCGATCACGCCGACTAACAGGAGACCTACTGTAAGGGGATTGATCACGCCGACTAACAGGAGACCTACTGTAAGGGGATTGAGACCGTGAATATGATCGTCGGCTATAATAGCGAGACCTACTGTAAGGGGAACGAGAACGTGAATATGATCGTCGGCCATAATAGCGAGACCTACTATAAGGGGAACGAGACCGTGAATATGATCGCCGGCTATAATAGCGAGAAGAATAGGATCTGCACCGATAACTGTAGGGAGAGTAGGATTTTCTTCTGCTAGGGTAAGGAGAGTAGGATCTCCTACTTGGGTAAGGGGAGTAGGATCTACTTCTGCTGCGTTCAGATGAATAACCAGGAGACCGGCTGCAGCTCCTATAATGAGAGTAGCTAGGAGATCGACGAGGAGAGTAACTCGGCGTCCAGCGACGCACTACAAAAGAATGACACAAGTAAATAAAGCATGGATCAACACCAAAAAAAAAAAAAAAAAAAACCATAAAAATGCAATATCCTTCAGGTTCTAAAAGACATACCACGGATTGTTCTTAGCCCCAAGTACCTTCCTGGAGTCGGAGTCCGTCCTCTCCGCCTCTTTGCCTGCATTTAAGTTAACATTGTTAGCTCATTAAATAATCAAACTCCATAACAGGAAACATAATGCATTTTATCAAATTTTTTCCTTTGATTTTGATGAGCTTAATTAAGCAATATATAAACATGTAGGTGATAAGCCAAGCATAATGAATTATAATTGGCAAAAAAGAAGAGAAATGCAGGGCATACAACCCCAACAGTCTGATACTTGTTGATTTGTTTGTTTAGTTGTGGTAAGAACTTTGAATTTGATGAAGAGCTGCTACACACAGCTAACCTGCTGCCACAGAAGTTTCAAGGGCAAAGAAGCAAACAACTTTCAAACTCATAAGTATAAAAAACAAGCCATCCAGAAATTACGCACGAAATAAGCATCAAGATGTATTTAATTTAAGCTGTTTTCTTCTGCATACCATTAAATAACCCAAGATTTTACCTTCTCCACGGTAATGACTCGTCCTTCCAAAACAGAGCGATTCAAGTGCTTGATACAACGATCAGCTTCACCAACCGTAGACATTGTAACGAATCCAAAACCCCGAGATTCTCTTGTCCAAGGATCAACAACGAGGTGAACATCAGTAACCTATAACAAACAACCCTCAAATAGTAAGAGATACGTGTCAACTGAGAAGACATATAAAAAAAAAAGGCAAGATACAAACAATACGGTGCAAACCTTTCCCTCAGTAGCAAAATGCCTCTCGAGCTCTCTTTTAGTGATCCTTGGTGACAATCCCGTCACATACAAATTGTTACCAGGATTCTCCACATCACTTAATTCACTCCTGCCAACCATGAAACCCTCAGACGACATCACGAAAACCTCATGCAAAAACTGTTAAGGAGTCAAAAAAAAAAATCTTCAAAAACCACCAGCTCTACCTTGAGTGGCTTCCAGACCTAGACCTTGACCTCGACCTCGACAAAGACCTGGAGATGGACCTGCCGTATCTCTTATATGGAGAAGGAGAAGGGGAGTAAGTTGATCTTCTGGAGTACGACATCTGGGGCAGCATAAGTGCAGAAAATTAAGAATATATTACCGAGAAAAAAAAAACAACTCCGAAATAACAATTGATGTCCGCATATACTCGCAGCTATAACTGGGGCTAATGAGGAACAAACACTGAAAAAAAGAAAACTCATACACCATGGACAATGAACAACATAATAGGTCACAGAAATAGCACAATTAAGCACAATAGCATGGGCCGAATTCGTCTCCTGACAAATCAAGGAAATTCCATATCCACATCCTTCTTATCCCTCGACAAAGAAAATGATTTGTCATATCCCTATACAAACCTCATCATCTCAAGATATCGTAATTCAAACCTAAACAACCAACAAGAATCCAATAGTTTTTATTCATGGCGCCAGCTCTCGGAGAAAAGAAGAAGAAAAAATAATCATAATCAAGATCTTACCTTAGCAAGCTACAAATTTTGGTGTCCAAAAAATCTAGCGCACCCTGTCGACCTTGTCTCGAAGCAACCAGAAGAAACCGTTAACAGGTGCAGAACTTTATAGTAAGAAAGAAGCTTCTGGAGACACCCGGACGCCATATACTACCCTAACTGAATTTAAATTGTTCGTTTCGGGTCCGCCGTGCTCTTTTCTTAAATATCGAACGGCTTCGATTTAATTCTAATTTCGTAAGTAATTGGGATTCTGTGGGAGATTACCGCTAGACCCAACATCGTTGTCAATGCGTGGTGTGGTGGGACCAAAACGGAGGGTGAATTTGGGAAAATAGTCACACGGTAATCATATCAACGCGTGTGAGGCGGTACCGGATGAATTACTTGATTGAAGTTGTACTTGTGATGTTGCAATGATTACTGTTCTAATTTACCAAACTCCAAACCGAGTTGCTTTTCGCACTTTTCATCTAACAAAATGTTCGCATGCCGTACCAATATTGAATTTAATTTTGGTACGATCAATATCGTATCGTGTTATTTTGATTCATGTTTTGAGTTTATAAAATAGATTATAATTTTTTAAAAAATTATAAAATAAATTGCAATTATACATCAATCAAAATTTTAAAAATTATAATAATAAAAATTTAAAATAAAAATAATCTACTAATTATTATTAATATTACTTTTTATATATTTGATGTGTAAATAATAACATTAACTAATATGAAAAATTATACAAATATAAAATTTAAAAAATGTTACTATTTAATAAATAATATTACAATAAGAAAATAAAAAGTAAAATTTGAAATAAAAACATTTATGATTATATTATAACATATGGAACAAACATAAGTAAAATTAAAAGAAGATTAGGAATTTTCTAATTAATAATATAATTTTGAGATTAAATGATATGTTGACAAAGAATTTTTAAAAATTATTAAATTTAATTTTAGTACTTTAATATTTGAACTCTTATTTTATATTAAATACAACCGTAAGCTTAACTTCTATTAATTAACGTGGATTATTTAATTAATTTATAAATCACATGATTTTAAAAAACATTATTAATTTAACTATTACCATAAGTAAACCAATTGATTCTTGAATCGATAAACAAGAATGTGATCCAGCTTTCCCCTCCAATGCAATAGCCATCAATGACAGTGAATTATGTAGCAGTCGTCATTCTTATTCCCCATCTCCTCAACATGTACACCACTTGAGCATATCAATCCACCGTCAACAACTTCGACATTCAAAATGTTGCACAGGATAGAGCAAGGTTAGAAGGTGCTTGTCAATGTTGTGTAAGTTGTTTTGCTATTACATTATTCACCAAAACAACAATTTTTTGTTAGTAAATATATACTATAGAACATTATCACATAGATTATGTTAAACATGATCGTTTCATATGCATAAAAAAAAAGAATCACCTACTTCAATTTTTATTTTTGATTCTACCAATTAAAAAACCTTTTGTTACTAATTTACTGCAAAATTCTTTGTTTCTTTTCTTCTGTATACTTCATTGAAGAAGTTAACATACACAGATGTATGTATATAACGTTTCGTGCATATGGTCTTCATATAACTACCTTTGGTAGTTGTTTCAAAAACATTAACTCTAATATTCTTCATGAGTGTATATGAGTCATTATCTCCCACTCACACATGATGAATTTAATCTCACTAAAGCAAACAAACTCTGCAGTGTTTATATTTGTTCAATAACCGGTGCCATCAGCATAAGACGAGAGCACACTACCATATATCTGTTAGGATTATATGACATCTCGATTACCAAATTGATCATAGGACTTTAAATGTCCTGGAGTAGACATTGTATGTTATACCCTATGTCATATCTCGCATTTGCTCTTTTCTTTGATCTCATTTAGTTTCTTGAGTCATGACCGTATTCAAATTCTCTACTAAAGAGATGATGGTCATCTATGAATACTTTCCATACGAATCAATGATCTAAAATAAATTATCTTTCTCTATTCTCTATTCTCTTTTGAATTAAATTTAATTTGCTTTTCTAGAATTATTCTATAAGATTGCTTTTTACATGATCTTTTGGCAATAACCTAAAATAGCAAACCTTAAATTCAATTCTCAAGAATGAAACAAGAGTATGATAAGGTTCTTTTCAACCTCAAGGGTCTCACACAACGTAAGATGGGATCTAGTGACTTACATTAATCTCTTTCTTTGGTTAGTTGTACACATATGATACGAGTCATGTGCTACAATATTGACCCATTTCGTTTAACCTGACCATCTGTCGTTCAAGAAATACCGTACAAATTATAGTTCAAACATACTCAATGTTTAACTTGAGTTCACTTATCTACTCAAAACCTATTCAGAACTCACATTTGGTAACGTAAGACAACTATAGTGATTAACAAATCACGTTGAACCAATTTTCTTACGTCATTTATGATTTAAGTTTCTCTCTCTCAATTATCACCTAGATAATAAACTTTAAATATGCCTCATCTCTAGCGAGCATAAACACCAGAGTTAATTTCCCGTGTGAGAAGGCCAATCTATAATCTGTCTCATATACTTGTGATTCATTCCAAAATATATTTATATGCAAAAACACATATAATCATGAATCAAATGATACACAATGTATAATCTTCGCCATACATTATATCCAAAATATGACATTATAATAAGTGAACATACACAAAGAAATGTTTATCAATACATTTCAACATCTACGTAGTCCTAGTGACTTTACATGCCCAATATATACATTTCTAGAAATTGGCGTTGTCATTGGGTTTGCTATAACATCTCACGTAGATATATATTTCATGTTCACTTCTCCTCGTACTACTATATCTTTTACATAATTATACTTGGTATCTATGTGCTTTGTCTTACAATGAAATTTGGGGTCTTTAGTATAAGCGATTTGTAACATCCCATCACCGATGGGAAGGGTATTTTGGTAACTTGGGATGGGTCAATCTCGGCATGCACATACAACATATAGCCTCTATGATTGACGGTCTGTTGCACTTGCACATGGTATACATGCATTCATGACATTTTCCGGCTTAGGTTTCAAATTGAGATCTTTTGTGAAAT
>JANJEY010000008.1:44969727-44981642 GCA_024703695.1 Erythroxylum cataractarum
AAAAATCATAATAATAAATAATAATCATAATTTTAATTTAATTTATAAATTAATTTAATAATTATTAATAAATATAATTAAATTTAAAATATATAAATTTCAAATAAATTTGGATTTAATAATTAAAAATATATAAAATAAATATTAGTTTATAAATAATAATTTTTAAATTATTTATTTTAAAAACTAAAATATTTTTATTAATACATTATTAATAAATATTATATAAAATATTAATATGAATTTAAATAAAAATAATTTATTTTTAAGTTTTATTTAATTTATAGTTATTATTAGTAATAAAAATATTTATTTTTATTTTAAAAACAAAAATAAAAAATTCACAATAATTATAAAAGTTGAAGTAAATAAAATAACTAATTAAAAATTTTTGAAAAAAAGAGGGGGGAAGAAGAGGCGGGAGTGAGGAAAGAAGAGTTTAAATTGTTTTGAAAATTTTACAAAAAAGTTTCTCTATTTTTTAAAATTTTCGATACTGGTCAGTATTTGACCGGTCGGTATTACCGGTATTTAAACTCAGTATAACTGACTCTAACACCGTATCAGTTTTGATCTAGTGCGGTACGTATCAATATCTAAAATACCGCATTTGAGACAAAAAGTCTTTATTTTAAATAATTTAATAAATCTTTTAAAGAAACATAACAAGTGGCTCATAAATTTGTACTAACTTGTATAAATCTAAAAATTAGAGATATAATTGATAAGGAAATGTACAACTACTTACTTTACATATCTCTCACATGGCTATATACTATTTATTTATTAAGTGTGACAAAGAAACTTATGTACGTAATTTCTCAAAAAAAAAAAAAAAAAACTTATGTATGGCCTTAAGGAAGTGTATCGACAAGGAGGCAAGGAGCCCATCAAATATTTCAAAGGTTACTGAATGGAAATATCAATTTACAAGTAAGAAATAAAATATCATAACTAAATTTTTATGTTATCTATCATTAACTAAGTTTTAAGTCATAATTATTTGATATGAAATAAAAATAAAAAATACAATAATATGGATTATCACTTAAACGACGTCAGATGTGTCAATCCACGAGATAGAATAACGATAAACCGATGGCACGGTAATTTAAAACCGAGAAGCCAAACAGGCACCTAAGATCGTCTCGGAGGAACGACACTGCACGTTCGACGTTTACTTTTTAATGGTTCTACCTCTAGTTCTAATTCTTCCCCATCAACCGTAAGTTAAAAACCCGCGAAAAAGAAAAGCCCATCGTCTTTGAATTTCAGCTCCGTCAGAGAACCATTCCTCAACTCAACACCCCAGTGGATTGTAATTTGTAAATGAACCGGATCAAAGCCACAGACGAGCTCTCTTTCCGGGTCGGGTTCTCCGGCCACAGTGGTCACCTTAGGGTGGAGCCTCTATCCACCGTGGAGCGCTCCAATCCGGTGAAGTCACTTCCTGATTTCATCCTCGTAAGTCACTTCTATTCAGTTTAGGTTCCCTTGAGCTTGTTAATTGCATTTTGCGACTTTAGGTCCTTGGATGTAGAACAGTGGCTCTGGTTTTTCATTGTTCTGAATGAGCTAGGGTTGTACAAAGATGTTTTCTTTTCTCTATGTGTGTACTGTGAATGTTGAAGTAAACAGTTACTTGCTTTTTGGTTTGTTGTTTGCTACTTGATGCTGAGGCATGTTCTTGGGAAAGCGGAACTAGGAATTTGATGTCGTGGAGGGTCTAAGTTGTGCGTTGATGGCTCTTCTGTGTATTGATAGACATTGTGTCAAGTCGGTATTGAGATTTTAATGTAGATTTTATCAGGGAAAAATATACCCTATTGATACAGAAAAAAGTACTACCACACAGTAAGATCACATGTGACTTATTTAACCTACAGGATGTGTCTTGTAGAACGCACTCATTTTGTTTCATTGAAGCTTGCTTTCAGTGTTTTTTTTTTCTAAGTGATTCATTTGAACCATTACTTGTTTTATAATTGTTTTTTTTTTTTAATGTACATTCATTCCAGCCCCCTGCATTTCCTAGGGAAACTTGTGAATCCTTAAAGGAACATATTGAGGAGGAATTTCTCAGGCCGACGTTAGATCCTGATGAATTTGCTGTGGAAAAGGCTGGAAGGCAGTGGGATTTTGACTGGTTTGGCAGGGCAAAAGTGCCCCTAGAGCCATCGTTGCCACGAATTGTTGTTGTTCCAAAATGGGAGCTACCGTACGTGCGAAAATTGAATGCCCATGGAATATGGGATCCTGAATCAGTAGAGGTATGATTGAAATTTGTATCTTCTGTGGAGGTTGCATTTTAATCAACTTAGCACCTCAAGTTTAAGTTAGGTACTATTCACTTTGAGTTGAATATTGGCTGCCACAGAAGATTGTTCTCTCTGTCCTTTTAACTCCTGGAAGATGTTGCGAATTTAGGTGGATGTGTCAGATATAATGGTTGGAGCACAAGAGTCTGGTGCTTTGCCACGCATAGCAGGGTCTGCTAAAGATTTTGTGAGAGGAAGCATAAACAGTCGTCCTTTTCGTCCTGGGGGGTTAGAAGAATCTCAGTCTCTAGACAGAATCCTCCCGGAAGGTGCTTTTAATGGTGAATGGTTACATGAAGTGCTTAATGCTGGTCCAGTCCAGACAATTCCCCCAGGTTTTAAGCAAGGATTAGACCTTGGTGATCTTAAGGTGACCAACATGATATCAACAAAATTAGAAAGCTCAATGAGAAAGTCTTAGGTTTTGATTTCATGAAATCATGGTTTGTTTAATACATGTGCTTCTGTATCAACATTTTCTATTTCCTTAATCTTTAAGGCATATCCATCTTCGTGGAATACTTACAAGGAACAGAGCTCACTTGGTAGCAAATCAGATAAGAAACTGGTCAGTTGTGCTATCATCTATTACTGCTGCAATTATTTGCAAATCTTGAAATTACATGTTACATGCTGATAATACTTTTGCAGAATGAGTTGTCTCTAGAATTTGATGACTTGTTTAAGAAGGCCTGGGAAGAGGATGTTGTACAGTATGAGGGAGATGGTATGTATGATTTGCATATATCTGTTTACACAAAAACACATATTTCAGAGTTGAGTTCTTTTGCAAACCATGGAGAAATATTTTGATCTAATAAAGTAAGGTCAAAGCTTGATAACAAAACAAGCTCTTGGCATGTGCTTGACACTGAGGCACATCATTCATAGTATGAATCTGTAGATCCAAATATTGAATGATAATGAAGAAGCATATTTTGTCCTATGTTATCACAAAAAGTATTAAGGTGGCTGCTAGTTGCTTATGATGTTAGGTACATTTGATGGTAATGATCAGAACATAAAATATCCTTTTATAATTTCTTTTCATGTACACAGCAAGGAGACTACCATTGGGCTTGAACATGGCTCTATGTTGTAATAGACTTTAATCGCACTCAGAAATTTAGGGTTCAATTTGATCTTGTGATCAATCCGTGGCTAAATTAACAAGGGCACAAGAATGTCCTTTAAAATGACCATTTCATGCCAAACGATGAAGGATGCCACTGTCCATTATTTCTTTGAGGACTTCGATGGACTATGATTTTGTTGCTACTTTTATGAGATTTGGTAACTTAGTTTTAGGAACTTGAACTAATGCAGTGTCCATGCTCCTTTATTCTTGTTAGGTTTTATGTAGTCAGGTCTACGATAAAATAAAGTACTAAGCTTTTCTCTGGATTGTGTCTTCTAGAGTGAAGTGTAGTTGATTTAGTTTAATTTATACTGACATGATAACTTGGTTTCTGAAACATTGATCTTTGTAGATTCCAGAATTTTGTGATTCTTTGTTATTACCTTTTATTTGATTAGCTGATACTGATGTTTATTGGAAAGATCATTTGACAAAAGAGGAACCTACGAAGTCAGATGTTGAAGTGAGCGAGGTTGATGTGTCAATCAATGAGTCTGTATGTGAATCGTCCGTATTGGATGAGCTTTTGTCACTTAATTCAGCTGAGCCACCTTCAGGATCAAAGGCAACTAGTAATGATGATGGAGACCAGCATAAAGAGGTATCTCGTTTTGAAGGGGAAGACGGTTATCTCAGTTATTCAGACATTAGGACGATATTTTGTTTTGCTTACAATCTAACTGTGTCAATGCTCTGAGCAATTGTATCTTGCCTATGTAACTATGTAACTCCCTCCTTTTGCAGACCTGGGCTTTTAGTGGCAGTGGTGAAGGGATTGCAGAACATTTCTCTGAAATAGTTCCTGATATGGCAATTAGTTTTCCATTTGAACTGGATGCATTTCAAAAGGAGGTACTGATATATGCTAATATTCTTATTAGAATGATTAAGTAAGCTTGTTTGGTGGTGCGGATGCATTTTGAATATCTGGTTTTCTGTCCTAAATATTATTAGGGGATGACCGTGTTATGGTTTTTGTCCTCGTATCTTTATCCTCAAGAGTAAACATTTTCCAGATAATTCAAATGGAAGCAATTGGATGTCCAACTTGGGCCTATATAACATGACCACTTGTATTCTCAGTATTAATGCTTCTTCTCTGAACTTTTTGCTTCAGCAAGTCATCCTTTAACTCACTTTTGCCTTGCTGACATTTAGAATATCTGTTTAACATTGCTGAATATTTGTAAGTGCCTGATGGTGCCCGATATTTTTAGTTCAGGATTCTGTTCCCCTTTGTTCTTCCGTTATGCTTTTTCTTCTTTATTCTTTTTTTGATCCCTGTGGAACATGGATTTTGTATATTCTGCTTTTGATGTAACTTATCCATGAGGCTTGCATTATTTTCTATGAAAATATTTCCCTATTTCCAATGTCACCAACTATGCTGGTCCCTGTTGTAAACTCTCATTTTATGTATTATTTTGATTTTGGCATAGTCAGAACTGTGGGTGCTTATAATGCTGGTTATCTGGTAGCGATTAAGATCTTGCGACTTACATTTGAACAGGCTCCACTCAAGCTAATTACCTTTTCTTATTTCTAAAACCACTTTCATCTTGTTCTAGATGCTGTATTTTGCAGTCCTTTTAAACCCTGTGGTTCATAACTAGGGATATTGCTTGATGTTAGTTAGTATTGTTGACCAAAGCCATACCAAGCAGTGCTTGAATTTCTTTCTATCATCTTATAATTAAAGGCAGCTGCTAAGTTGAAAGTTATAAAAAGATCTCACTCTGCTGGCATAACCATTTACTTCCTCTCTTAATCTGTATTCTATGTTTGTTAGGCTATATATCATTTGGAGAAGGGAGATTCTGTATTTGTTGCAGCTCATACATCAGCTGGAAAGACAGTTGTTGCAGAATATGCCTTTGCGTTGGCATCGAAAGTACAATCTTCTGAAACTACGTTAACTTTCTCCTGTTTTCTACATCTCATATATTATATACGAAGTTCCTAATTGTTCTGATATCTGTTTGCATTGGTTTTTCTTTTCTCCCTTTTTTGGCTGTATGCCATCTTACAAGATTTTCCTGTGTTGCAGCACTGCACTAGAGCTGTCTATACTGCTCCCATTAAGACCATCAGCAACCAAAAGTATAGGGATTTTTGTGGCAAATTTGACGTTGGCCTTCTCACTGGTGATGTTAGCATAAGACCAGAAGCTTCCTGTCTCATCATGACTACTGAAATATTACGGTCAATGCTTTACCGTGGAGCTGACATTATACGAGATATAGAATGGGTAAAAGGGTAGCCTTTTCTGGTTTAAAACTGTAATCTCCCTTCTGTTTGATGTATATGGTTCTTTCATATATATACTTTTGGCATATTCCACTTTTATAAACAAGAAATGGATTTCTGCTTCTGTCTGCTATGTCTTTTGGGACAGGTCATATTTGATGAAGTGCACTATGTCAATGATGTCGAAAGAGGTGTTGTCTGGGAAGAAGTTATAATCATGTTACCAAGGCATATAAATATTATCCTCCTCTCAGCCACGGTAGGTGCTTATAGGTTGAAATTGCATATGATAATTGTTATAATTTGTCAAATCACTGACAATCAGGGCCCTGACTTTAGGTCCGCTGTAGCTTTTGTAAGCAGATAGAGTGAGGCAGTTATCTTCCTGAGCATTATCAATCTTGTGGAGCATCTAACATATCTCAATTTGTTTATGGCACCAAAATATCTTCCATTGTTCCTTTTTTTGCGACATGCTATGTCTTCATGGCACCAAAATATCTTTCGTTGTTATTTATTTTGTGACATGTCTTATGACGGTGTCTTACTTCTTTGTCTTTCTTGTGATTGATTTCATTTGAGTTTGACAATCTAAAAACAGTGGGTAGAAATACCAAATGGATGAACTGTTTTCGACTTTACCTACTGCCTGGTTTGTTTGTTAAAACATCAGAGGCCTATGATTTTAGAACTTTTGCTGCTAGTATTCACTTAAATTTCTCTTTAAAAAAATTAAATGACTTAGATTATGAACTTTTGTTATGTGAGCACGAGGTTGCTAATGTATATGACTGGTAATATGTCTCAGTAGCTCACTTTGCGTACCATACAACTCTTTTTGCCCGCTCATCTTTATGTTCTGAAAGATGTTCTCCCTAGAAAACTTGAAGGAAACATGACCTGTGCTGTTTTATGTGGAGTGGTTGAGTTAAATGCAGTTTTACTTGCAGGCACAATTTTTTTGATTAGTTGTGACATGCAGAGACACATGCACATAAGAACTATCATTTATCAGTCTCTGTAACTCTGTTCTTTGCTCTTTTAGGTATTTATTATTCAAAGTGTTCCTCATTGTATGCAGGTACCAAATACTTATGAATTTGCAGACTGGATTGGTCGGACAAAGCAGAAAAAAATTTGTATCACTGGGCAAGTGCTTAAATTGTTACTGGATTACATTGAAACTTTTACCTTTTATGAGTTTGAGTTTCATGACTAGTTATGAACTTTTGTCATTTCGTGTTTTTAAGTCTGATAAGAAAGAACAAGTACCAATTTGAAATATTGTCTTAGTTGCGTTGTAATTTTTGTTTACCATGCTCTTATATGTTACAGAACTACAAAAAGGCCTGTCCCACTGGAGCATTGTATATTTTATGCTGGAGAGCTATACAAAATCTGTGAGAATGAGAATTTTATAACTGAGGGACTGAAACTTGCTAAGGATGCCTATAAGAAAATGCATTCAGGCGTCAACACTGGATCACATGTGTCTTCAGGATTGCATGATGCAGCTCGTGGTCAGAAACGTGAAAACCTTAATCGAACCAAACAGAACAAGCATTCTGCTACCCAGAATACGGGTAGCTTGTCTGGGACTACCTGGGAAAATCAAAACAATGGAAGTGGCCAAAATAACTTGGGACTAAGGAGATCTGATGCTTCTTTATTGTTAAAGCTTGTTAATAAGCTTTTGAAGAAGTCCCTGTTACCTGTATGTTTGGTATCTTTCCCTAATTCTGTTATTAAATAGGTCTTTTTTTTTTCCGTCTTTCCAATTGTCTTGGATCATATTTGACTTGATTTCTTAGTTCTTTATGCACTTTTTGAAGATTGTGAAGGAATTTATTAGAAGATGTAGGGAAACAGTCTTCAGCATGGGTGTAATTACATAATGCATTGATAGAACATTCTTCGGAAAAATTTAACATGGTATCTCTGTTTATAATGTGGACGATGTGGTGTTTCCATACAATCTTTGGCAATTTTGCTTTCCTGCAACAAAGAGATGATATTCTGTCTATCCTTTGAAAGTTTTCAGTATGTTAGAATTCTGTATTTTTTTGGGTTTGTAGAAGAGTTCAGATTTTCAAGACAGGGAAGTTTATGATCTGTTAGGATAGTATTTACTTTGAATTTTTCACATGGGAAAGTCCTGAACTGAACACCATAAAATTTCCTTTTCTTATTTTAAACAAAATTTCTCAATACATCTTGGAGCAGCAAACTGACTCATGCAGTCATGTCATTCTGTCTTTTTTGTATATGACACAGAAATAATTTGGTTTTCTTATGTTCTGCATGGCTAATATTACAACCTCAGGTAGTTATGTTTTGTTTTGCAAAGAACTGTTGTGATAAATCGGCTGATGGCATGTTCAGTATGGACTTGACCAGTAGTTCTGAGAAGAGCGAGATTTATGTTTTCTGTTTTCTCAATACATCTTGGAGCTGCACACTCACTCTTGCAGTCATGTGATTCTATCTTTTATGTTTTGGTTTTCTTATGTTCTGCATGGCTAATATTACCTCAGGTAGTTATGTTTTGTTTCTCGAAGAACCGATGTGATAAATCGGCTGATAGCATGTTCAGTATGGACTTGACCAGTAGTTCTGAGAAGAGTGAGATTCGTGTTTTCTGTGATAAAGCATTTTCACGTCTGAAGGGATCAGACCGGAATTTACCTCAGGTTTGATAGCCTATAAACAGCAGTATGTTTGACAAGTTTGATGGTCATATAACACTGATGATAATCTACTTTTTGATTTGTGCTTACTATTTGATGGAAAGATAGTCAGAGTTCAGAACCTTCTTTGTAGAGGGATTGGTGTGCATCATGCAGGTCTACTTCCAATTGTTAAGGAAGTTGTTGAAATGCTTTTCTGTCGTGGTGTGATCAAGGTAGTATCTGTGATCACCGTATTGCCTTTGTATTGAATTACATTCATGTTTAGAATGGTTTTAAACACATTTTCCTTCTCTTTTCTTTATAAAGTGCATAAGAGTTGGTGTTCACCATCATTGTATACTTGAATATTTTTATAAGATGGTGCCTAAAGGTGATATATTTTGTTGATGTTTATGTATGGTTCTATTGTAGGTTCTTTTCTCAACTGAGACATTTGCTATGGGTGTCAATGCCCCAGCTAGAACTGTGAGTGGAGATTTCTCTTTCTTTATATTCTTTTTCTTCTTCGTATGAACCATTGTAAAGGTTTAATAAGGTCTAGTGCTATCATTTGGATTTGTGCATGTTAACATTTTGCTATTTATATTGCATGTTTTTCTTGTGGATGCTTTTAGTGGCTAACCGTGAGGGTTATGATGCGGAGAAGGAATTAGAGAGCTTTGCCGGACTAAAGTGATTGGTTTCGGTTGACTTGAAAAATTGAAACACATATTGATACGGATTTACTGTTTGTCTGATATGTGTGTTTACTTTCTTGATATGATAACTATAATAGTATGGTCAACATTAACTTAATGTTTCATTTCTTTCTGAGTTAGATGTTGGTCGGGCAGTGATTGTGTATATCGTCAAGCATGCAAATTATTATGCATGTTGCAACAACTAGACAAACACATCCAGCACCTAAACGTAATACTTTGATGGGTGTGGTTGTAACCGGTTATTTATGATATTCCTTAATGTGTTTTGTTCTGATACTTTTATAGGTTGTGTTTGATACTTTAAGGAAGTTTGATGGCAAGGAATTTAGGCAGTTACTTCCAGGAGAATATACTCAAATGGCAGGTCGTGCTGGCCGACGAGGACTTGACAAAACTGGTACTGTCATTGTAATGTGTCGTGATGAAATCCCAGAAGAGAGGGACTTGAAAAATGCTATACTTGGGAGTGCGACTAGGCTTGAATCTCAGTTTCGATTGACTTATATTATGATCTTGCACCTCCTCCGTGTGGAAGAATTGAAGGTAATTAGAAGATTAGATTATCTTTTAGTTTGTGAAAAGATTACTAACTTCTACCAGCTTTAGCAGTTGTATATTGGCTATAACTTTTCTTACACTAATACAATCGTTACATATCCTTTGCTTCATTAAAGTTCTAAAGGAAATGGTTACCTGTTTCAAGCTTTTGCACATTGACTACAGTTGGGATTATTGGGCGGCATAATTGCAGGTGGAGGACATGTTGAAAAGAAGTTTTTCCGAGTTCCATGCTCAAAAGAAACTTCCTGAAAAGCAGCAAATTCTGATGCGAAAGCTTGCTCAGGGTATCAAAACTGTGGAGTAAGTGTAGAAACATTACAACTTTATTACTGATTTGTTGTTAGAGGTGCAATATTTCTAGATTTCTAAGTTGAAAAAACAGAAAATAGGAAGGGTTCTGATGAACTCTCATATAATTATAGAAAATGTATGTTAATTATAATATTCTTAAATAAGATATCTGTTGAGAGAGAACTAGGTGTATTAAGTTTATATATATATATATATATATATACACACCTAGACTTTGATTCTTGGGGCTTGCCCCAACACCTAAATCAAAGGCGGGCGCCGAAAGGAAACAACTCCGCTTTTTCAAGAAAGCTTTGCTTGATAGGCGCTTCCTACTCACTCAGACAATGCTCTGAACACAAAAGTGTGCAGTTCAACCGCCTTCTCTCCCATGCTGAGTAACTAGTAACGCCTCGGAAAGCGCGGACGAGCCACATGCAGGGAAACTTGCATGTGTGGTTTTGGCTGGGGACGCCGGTAAAAAATGCACATAACACATTTTGGCATAAAAAATGATATACAATTATAGTAATTTGTGTGAGATTTTCTGAATATATATATGAATTAGAGCTTATTTGCTAGAGACTGCAGTATATATAAACACGAATAGGGTTTACAAAATAAGGTAGAAAATCTGTATAGATATGGAAATATAATCCTAGGATACTATATCTCTATAAGATACTGCTGTCTAATCTAAATGATCTGATTATGATCAGATCATAATATTATGAGACATACATATCTTTGACCACACTCCCCCTCAGGTTGGATCACAGATATCTATCATGTCCAACTTGCTAATACACTCTTCAAATGCTTGTCGTTGAAGTCCTTTGGTAAACACATCAGCTGTCTGCTTCTTTGCTGGAACATAAGTTAGGCATATTGTCCCATCTTTTATCTTCTCTTTGATGAAATGTCGATCAACCTCAACATGTTTTGTTCTCAAATGATGGACTGGATTGTGTACCATGCTTAGGGCTGCCTTGTTATCACAATAGTGTTTTATAGATATCTCAAACCCGATTCCTATTTCTATCAACACTCTCTTTAACCAAAGACTTTCACACATCCCTTTTGCAACAGCTCTTAGTTCAGCTTCAGCACTACTCTTGGCTAGCACCTTTTGCTTCTTACTTTTCTAAGTAACAAAATTTCCCCACACAAAAGTACAATATCCAGTGGTTGATCGTCTATCCTCTTTTGAACTTGCCCAATCTGAATTAGTATATGTTTTAATTGTTCTTTGATCTCCTTTATTGAATAGCAACCCTTTTCCTAGAGTACCTTTTAGATACTATAGGATCTTATAGACTGCCTCTAAATGCTGTCTCCTTGGTGCATGCATATAACAACTAACAACACTCACAACAAAAGCAATATCTAGTCTAGTATGAGACAAATAAATTAGTCTTCCCACTAGTGTTTGATACTCTTCACGATTGACAAGTTTATCATCTTCATCCCCAAATTTTGTACTGTCAATAGGAGTAGAGCTTGGTTTGCATCCTAACACTCCAGTCTCTCTTAAAAGATCAAGAATGTACTTTCTTTGTGAGATGTAAACTCCCTTCCGTGATCTTGCTACTTCCATGCCTAGAAAACACTTCATTTCTCCTAAGTCTTTAACTTCAAATTCTTTCTTCAAAGCTGTCTTAAGTTTTGTGATTTCCTCTGCATCATCACCAGTTAAGATAATATCATCAACATACACAATCAAAATTGTCTTCTTACCTTCTCTACTTCTGAAAAACATTCTATGATCTGATTGTGCTTATGTGTATCCAGGGGCGGATCTACAATGGGGGCAAGTGGGGGCGCTTGCCCCCATTGCCTCCAACAAATTCTCTATAAAAAAATTATTATTTTAAGTTTTGCCTCCATTAAAAAAAATAAAATTTTACTCCTATTAAAATTTTGCCCCCATTAAAAATAAAATTTTGTCCTTAATAAAATTTTGCCCCCA
>JANJEY010000008.1:45269616-45279823 GCA_024703695.1 Erythroxylum cataractarum
AAACAGTACCGACCTTGAACAAGTCGACTTATCCAATGAACAAGTCGACTTATCGGTACCGAACATGTGTAAGTCGATTTACACATGGTACAAGTCGACTTATCACTTACAGTTGCGGAGCATTGGCTGCCTCAAGCTGAAACAATGAGTCAATCGCTTGCCACTCTCTCCAAACTTCTCACGCGATGGAATAAAGAAGATTTTGGTAACATCTTCCAAAAGAAAAGAAGACTACTGACACATCTTGAAGGTATCCAAAGGAGCATGACGGACAATAATTTGGATTCCCTACTACATTTGGAGGAGAAATTGAGTGAGGACTTGTGCCAGGTCCTATGTGAGGAGAAATATTTTTGGCATCATCGAGCTCGTTGCGACTGCATCTCGAAAGGGGATCGTAACACTAAATTCTACTACACACTCACTATGAATCCGCGTAAGAAATTATCGGTGGAGAGGCTCTTGGATTCTAATGGGATCCCCATTACCAATCCTGACCAGCTCGACTAGCTCGCCCATTCTTTCGTATACTGTTGAAGCAGGAACACCCCCCCCCCCCCATCAGGCTTATGAATTTTCGGTTTCAAAATGTTTGACTCACACATTCGAATTTTGATGAAGTGGTTGCGGAGCATTGGCTGCCTCAAGCTGAAACGATGAGTCAATCGCTTGCCACTCTCTCCAAACTTCTCACTCGATGGAATAAAGAAGATTTTGGTAACATTTTCCAAAAGAAAAGAAGACTACTGGCACGTCTTGAGGATATCCAAAGGAGCATGATGGACGATAATTTGGATTCCCTACTACATTTGGAGGAGAAACTGAGTGAGGACCTCGCGATTAAAGTTGATCTCGAGAAAGCTTATGATAGGATTTGTTGAGGGTTTATCCTAAACACTTTGTAGGACATTGGCTTGCTTGAGCAACTTATCAGAATTATCATGTAGTGTGTGACTACCGTTTCTATGCAAGTTGCTTGGTAAGGCATTTGGACTCCTCCCTTCAAACCATCCCGAGGTATACATCAAGGCGATCCGCTCTCGCCCAACCTTTTTGTTCTATGTATGGAAATGCTAGGCCATCTCATTTCCCAAGCGGTGGACCAAGGTTTTTGGAAACTGATTAGGCTAAGTTCTAATAGGACCCATATCCCATCTGTTCTTTGCAAACAATCTGATCCTCTTTGTTGAAGCTACTAAAGCACAAGTTAGGTTAATTGCCAACACTTTGGAGGTGTTTTGTGAAGCTTCTAGACAGAAAGTCAATCTAGATAAAACTAGGATCTATTTCTCCCAGAATGTTGCTCCTATTACTGCATGAAATCTCAGTCAATAATTACATATAACTAGTACAAGCAATCTTAGGAAGTACTTAGGGGTCCCTTTACTGCATGAGCGTACCACAAGGAGCTTTCTGGCTGGAAGGCTAAGACCTTATCATTAGTAGGGCTAGTGACCCTAGCACAGTCCGTCCACTTTGCCCTCCCCATATACTTTATGCAAACAGTGAGACTCTCGCGGCAACTTTGCGACGATTTGGAGCGTACCATGCATCAATTTATTTGGGGGGCCACAGTTGAGCATCGGAAAATGCATCTCGTTAAATGGGAAAAAGTGTGTAAGCCCAAACAAACTGGGGGCCTTGGCCTCAAACATATCCGAGCCTCTAACGATGCGCTTTTGGCAAAACTTGGATGAGCCTTAATTAACTGACCCTCCGCTTTATGGGTTAAATTATAATATATCTAATACTATACCAACCTGTAGTTATCCCCTAGCCAAAATAAATGACTATTAATCTTGAAGTGATTGTTGAGTTTTATTTCTTTTTAGTATGAATTTTAAAATTTGTTTTCCATCTTTTGTTTCCTTTTTTTTTTAAAATCTTATTTGATTGTTGATGCTAATGTAGTTATGTTTTTATTATTGATAATAATTATATATTAAATTAAACTTAAAGATAAATTATTTTTATAAATAAATTTATTTTAATATCAGAATTGTCAATAAAATTATTATATTTTATTAAAAAAAATAATTTCATAATTTAAATTTTATTTATAATTTAAATTCATAAAAACTAAACTAGATTAGATTATTAATAATTATCATTAAATAAATAAATAAATAATATATATTTAGTTGATAATAAATAATATTATAACAAACAAAAACAAAAATAGCTCTTTTTAAATTTTCATTAATTATGAAAATTGAAAAAAAAATAAAGCTAAAAATAAAAAATCAAACAAAGCTATAAAGCTAAAAATAAAAACAATCAAACAAAGAAGTTTTTTAAAAATAAAATAGATAATAAAAAAAGTCAAAACAAAGTGGCCTAATTTATAATTATTATTTTAAATGATCAAATACTTGAAATATTTATCCCTAAAAAAATACTTGAAATATTTATGCTAATTATTAAATAATTTAAGAATAAAAATTTAATAATTAAATATAAAGATAAAAATAAACTAGTTTTGAAAGAACTTGCAGCAGTAACATGGCCAGTATTACTGTTACGGTAAAATCATACCGTATCGGTTATTAATGAGGAATTCAGTAATAAGGCACATTGAAAAATTGGCGTGGCGGGAACACTGAACCAAATCCCGCCACTCCAAACCTTTCTTTTTAAACCCTAACCACATTAAACCACCATTTGCATTTCCCTACTTTCCCTCTCTGTCCTAGGCCTAATCCTAATTCCTTCAACATGTTGGAGCTCAGGCTAGTCCAAGGATCTCTGCTGAAGAAGGTTCTGGAGGCGATTAAGGAGCTTGTAAACGATGCCAACTTCGATTGCTCGTCCACGGGCTTCTCTCTTCAGGCCATGGACTCCAGCCACGTGGCTCTCGTCGCTCTCCTCCTCAGATCCGAGGGTTTTGAGCACTATCGCTGCGACCGCAACATCTCTATGGGCATCAACCTCAATAACATGGCTAAGATGCTAAAGTGTGCGGGAAATGATGACATCATCACTATCAAGGCTGACGATGGCAGCGACACTGTCACTTTTATGTTCGAGAGCCCCAGTATGTGCTTATAGTTTTTGTTAACTATATAAAATAGGTGTAGGTGCTTGTTTAAATAAGTTGCATATAATTACTGAAGTGGGTTCGAGCTTTTTGTTATTTCTGTTACGGGTACCTGAGACAATTTTTTGCGCTCGTGATTTTGTTGCAGCACAAGATAAAATTGCAGATTTTGAAATGAAATTGATGGATATTGATAGTGAGCATCTAGGGATTCCAGAGGCCGAGTATCATGCTATTGTTAAGATGCCTTCAGCTGAATTTGCAAGGATTTGTAAGGACCTTGCCAGCATTGGTGATACTGGTACTATTCTCCAAATGTTTAATCCTCTTTTGTTTGTTAAAGGATATGAACATATTTTGGATGATAATAATGCACCATGGATATGCAGTTGTGATTTCTGTAACAAAGGAAGGTGTGAAGTTTTCCACCAAAGGAGATATTGGAACAGCTAATATTGTACTTAGGCAGAACACTACTGTGGACAAGGTTTAATTCCTGATCACTTCATTCTAAAGTTATTTATATAAGGCTATAAGCTATTGTTTCTCTTACCGATTGTATTCATGCGTATGAATTTTCAGCCTGAAGAGGCAACAGTCATAGAGATGAATGAGCCTGTCTCATTGACATTTGCGCTAAGGTACATGAACTCCTTCACAAAAGCAACTCCGTTGTCAAGTTCTGTTACTATCAGCTTGTCTTCGGAACTACCTGTTGTGGTTGAGTACAAGATTGCTGAAATGGGTTATATCAGATTCTATTTGGCTCCTAAGATTGAGGAGGATGAAGATGAAACTAAACCCTAAGCTTGATCATAAGTCTGTTAGCTTGTGTTCTTGATCTCAACTTGCTCTTATAGTTTGATCTAGTCAAATGTTCGAGTAGACAGCATATTATTTCACGGTTTAGTGGAGAAAGTGTTTTATTTTCTGTTAGCACTGGGGCTTTTAGATGTTAGATTTGGAAGTATTTGCTCTCTAGAAGAAAAAAAGGACTCCCTTTATCATTGTAAAGTTTGATTTGTGGATTTTTAGCTCTGTTGTAGTAATCTTACTATTTCGACTTTAATGCTTATGAAACTTTTTGAACTCAATTATATGGTTTTCATTTGTGTTGTGCATTAGTGCTTTATTTCTATTATTTATGATAATGATGACTATTAATGGTCATAAAACATTCTCCTTTAATATTGTGATAAGGAAGAACATTAATGTGGACAGGCTTCATTTGAGTTGTATGTTAATTCTAAGAGCGGTCAAAAGTACTTCGATTTGCATTGTCTCAACTCAAGCCTATCTTTTCCTTTATTTTAAGTGATTATGTTTCTTCCAGTGTCGTCGACATTTGCACTGGGGAGGTACCTTAACAAACCCGTCGATGAATACTGTTATTGTTAACTTGTCACGGAGTAGGAATGCTGAAATGGAATTTGTATTCAAGTTGGTGGATCTCATAGGGGTTTACCGATCTAGGTTAGGAAATGAGCCAATTGTGGAAACTAAGTGGTCTAGAGCTCAACTTAGACAGGAGGATTCTTTGCGAAATGAAAGGGACAGGATTAGGAAACCCCTCTCTTGACACTAAACATTTACTGTTAGAATTGTTGTAGCCCCGTATACAGAAAACAGCAAAGTGACTTATGAAGCTACGGTATTCTTGAATGCTCACTTGATTAAATAAAGAAGTTCAGGGAGAAATAATAAGATCAAAATCATGTACCCCAAAATGGAAAAATTGGAGATAAGACAATATTCTGATGCTCAAACCTTCTCTCTCAGATTTGTTCCATCTTAGTTTCTATACTAACTTTAGAGGGTAACTATAACAGTCTACATCACCAACTTGCCTTAAACTTCAGAAAGTGGCACCTCCTTAGAGAAAAAGAAACAAGAACAAACCAGATAGCTACGAATTCCAATCTCTCTTCAAGGCCTGTCATTTGGTTCTTTTCTTCGCCTCATTGTAGAGTATTACCCCGAATACAGTAATTGAGTACCCAAACATTCCCATCACTGACACAGGATTTCTAAATATCAAGATTGAGATAACCACTGCAACGGCCCCTTTTGCATTTCCAAGCACCTGCAAAATACCAAATGCCGTGATATGAAAACTGAAACCATGAACATATACTGGCAATGCACAGAAAAATGTAAGTGGTTCTCCATTTTCCTTGCACAGAATGTTGGCTGGCCTCTAAAATAATAGGAAAATTAGCAGAGCAGTTTGACGAAAACTACACACAGTGAAATTTCTGAGTTAAAAGGCAGATTTAAGTTCACAATGAGTTTGTTCTACACGATGAAACCAGGCAAGTTTGAATTTTGCATTCCCCAGAACAAATACTTTCCTACCCTGTAATTGTAATCAGAAGCAAAATATTTTTACTAAAACATATCAGTATGATACAGTGCATTTTTAATAACGCAACATGTCATATAAACATCCACAGAAGTAAATGGTTATGCCTGTTGCCTCAATGTTGAAGAACATAGGACCCTCTTATTGGAGCTAAATTTTCATTAGTCACAGACATGGATAGCTTCTGTAAAACAGGAATTTAACCTAAGCAGTAAAACAAAATTTCACATTTGCAACTTCTATACTTGAACCACAAATATATGCATAAAAAATGGTGGTAAATACCTGAAGTGTCAATGCACTAGTGTGCTTAGTGACGAGGAAGTTTGTCAAATTCACAAAATAAGCTAGTGACGAATTGAATATCAGATAAAATAAAAATTTTGGATCATCTCTTCCGAGGGAAACAGTGATTCCAATCACATCCTTTTCCATAATAAGAGCCGCAGGAAGAAGTACGGCAACAGCTACCGGAGCCATGTACATCAAAAGGTTCATGGAATGAAGTCTTTCCCTGAGCAAAAAATGAAAGCAGGAAAATTTGTTCACTCAATTCTAATTATCAGAAAGGATTTCAAATTTGCAGGATGAAAAGCTATTCAACAGAAATGTGAAAAACCTGCCAATTCAATTGAACATATCATAGAACTTAAAATTCAAGGTTCCTACCCTTCAGAAGAAAGCAGAATTCCTTGAAGCACTGACTTGAGTGCACGAGCTGCAGTAGCACCAAGACACATTATAAATCCAAAGAGATGGAAGCTTGGTTCTCCCTTCAGTCACAGCATGAAAAAAAGCACGAAATCAGTCATCAGCCTGATGATATCAAATAATGTGACCACCAAAATTCACTTTCGAATTATTTATCCAAGTTAGGATATGTCAATATCTAACTGAACTCGTACTTCTCAAAGACCAAGTGGGCAATATCTATTGCTCTAAAAAGCACCGAATAGATAAATAAGATAAATCATCATAGCAACTCCTGCCAAAGAAGTCAAGGGATTCGTTCTCTATTACCTAAACAACTCAACGGTCTGAAGACTACACGAACATGAACTCAATGACAATGACGCGAGTAATAAGTTTCAAAATTATTGAAATTTGAATGAGAAAAATAAGATAATGCAAGACAAAGAAAAAGAAGGTAAAAGGAGAATTTAGTTACCCCACTAGCGATGATAACACCACTGACAACAGGAATTAGCGTGACATAGGTGAGCCAACCCTCCCTTTTCTTTGTCATCAAGTGAGCGAAAACCGCCGTGAAAAACGGCGTGGTGGCTCCAACAGCTTGGTTAAAGGACACCGGAAGATACTTAAGCGACACATTGCCGGTCACAACCGAACTGCAAAATATGATCCCAAGTGCAGAAATCTTAAGGAACTGCGACCGGGACCTCGGGGCCTGTAAAGGCACGATCTTGAGACCGGCAATGCCAGCATAACTCAGCATTGAACAAGCCAACATGTGACACAGAGTAAGAAAAATAGGGTACTTGAACCCATAGTTGCTAAGCAAATACTTGTTCAGCAACAGCACCCCGATATTCGAGGAGTACCAAGAAGCAATGAGCCCGATCGTGAATACGCGACTCATCTCAGAATTGTCCTTCTTAATTAATCTGTAAAAAGAGTATAAAAGAGTGCTATCAGATCAGAACTTCGTCCTCTCTCTGTTTATCTTATCAGGTTGACACGGTTTCTAAACCCAAAAAGACCACAAGTTTGCAGCTTTTAAGGCTGAAAAAGGATACGAAGACGAAGGGAAAAAGGCAATGCAGGTCTATCCAGAGATTAAATAGAGGCCCTGAGAAAAGGAGGGAGAGAAACAATATCAAAATTGTTGGTTTTAGATGGAATGTGGAATGTTTGCTATTGGATTGAAAAAAGAAAAGAGGGGGGAGAGGGGCTAATATATAGATCACAGAAACTCTCCTCTGTCTAATTTTTACTGCAGGGTTTCATGGATGAACCAGGAAACAGAAACAGAGACAAAGACACAGATAAACTGAGAAGGAGATTTTGAGGAGGTAAACTCGGAGAGAAGAAAGAGTTCTTTTGTTGTGTTTCCGTTAAAACTTGGATGTTTTCCTGGGGTCTCGCAACCTTGTTGGCAAGCGTGTGGTTAGGTTAGGTTGTCCTTTATTGTGTAAAACCGTCCAAGAGATGTGTGTGTGCATAAGCAGTTGATGGGCAAGATACTAACTACTCCTACTTCTTACCTTAATTTCGGATACGGACTACTGTGTTTCAACTTAAGATGGGGACTACTAAGCAATATGACAGATTATTGGGTTTGTAACGGAGAGAGAGAGGAAAAGCAACTCGGAACGGAACTGAGGTGGATAAGAGAGGGATTTCGAATCATAACATGCACAGATAGATAGGTTATCATTACCTTATTACCAGTTATTTATGAGTTTCAGTTTAATTCAAAGTATAATACCATTCAAATAGGACAAGAAAGAGTAAAGAAGATTTGTTTTCTTATAACTTATGGAAATATATTAAACCTGCGGAAACTCTCAAATTAAATTTTAAAAGAACATTCTTTATTAAGTGTGATATGGATTGAAATACTTACTATTAATACTACTTTAATTAGGACTCTAGGAATTCTATTTCAAGTTATATCTTTAATGTCATAGGAAAATTCAATCAGTCCTAATCAGATTAGAAATTAACTTTGTAACAAATGCTAATTCAAATAGGAAATCAGAAAACAACTTCATCCGGCTTTGAGTTTTATAATTCAGTTTTAGCCCAATTATAATAAAATATGCTAAATAATAATACAAAACAAACTAAAGCCCTTAAATACATTTTAATAATGCAAATTGGGCTCCATTTAACTCAAAAACAATACACCTAATTCATCTTAAATGACCTCCTGTTTTTTACATCTCCACGATTAATCCTTGCGAAGCTATCTTCATGCATTTGGTTTTTACCCTTTTCGTTGGATGTTTAATTCTTTACAAAGAATCTTAAAAATGGTTAGAAATAAGTGTTAGTATAAGCTGATTTCCATCACAAATCACCATCTTGTTAATGCAATTATCCGTATTCGATACTTGCTTGGAGAAGATTCTAACACAATATGTTATTATTATTAACAACTTAAAACAAGAGTTGTATTTCAAAGGTTGTTGTTAAGAAAGTGAATTGTTAAGCATACTTTGCAATTTAGATTTACCTAATCCAAAAATGTAAAGTTGGTTAGTGATAATATTTATGAGATAATTTTGAAAAAGGGTATTGATTAGGATTTTGTACCCTATTAGCATTCAAATCGAGCTAATTAGAAATATTACATATCGAGCTTTAAGGACATTATCATGTGAATTAGTCGACTTTATTCCAATTTAGGCAATGTTCATGCTATGTAATTATTTTGCGTTGAACTAAGTTGTATTAAACTATATAAATTATGTTCATTTATGTATGTCAAGCTTAATATTTTATCAGTACATATTTTATATGATCTTTATTTGACAATTATACTTGACTATAATAATTAGTACTCAGTTTTCATATTAATGATGATTGAAAACATTTTTTATCTTTCAATTTCATAGGTAATTAAAGACAAATTATTCATTATATATATGTATGACGTGACATTAACAGGCATGCATGCTTTTTATTTCTTCTTGTAGAAAAATTAGATTTCAATTAAGCTATTGCATTAAAGAATATTATCACTAAACTCAATAAAGGCGGGAAATTAAATAATGATAATTATGAAATTTGGAGCATGAAAATCCAATATATATTAGATGAACAAGAGGTTCTAAAACTAATAAATATAGCGATGAATGTTTAGGAGGAAGTCAATTTAGTTCAACACAAAAGGAATCATAACGCTTATCAAATATGGGGGAAGAGTAACTCATTAGCTTGTATTACATTACTGAATATTAACTCATTCGCTTGTATTACATTACTGAATAGTATAGAAAATATAATGTATGAGTTACGAAAATATAAAATTGCTAAAGAAATGTGGTATACTTTAGCTACACATTTTAAAGATACCTTATTAACAAAAGTGAGGTCACTCACTATCAAGTTTGACGTATATAAGAAGCAATCAAATCCACAAAGCAAAACATGGAACATAAAATTCAGAAGAAGGAAGAATTCCTTGAAGCATTGACTTAAGTGCACGAGCTGCAGTAGCACTAATACATGTTACAAATCCAAAGAGATGGAAGCTTGATTTTCCCTTCAGTCACAACATAAAACAAGAATCTACGCCAAACTTCCTGAAATTTGAATGAGAAAAATAAGGAATCAGATAATGCAAGACAAATAAAAAGAAGAAGAAAGGAGAATTTACCCCACTAGCAATGATAACACCACACGAACATGAACTCAATGACAATGAAAAGTGAATTCAATGGCAATAAAACATGAACTCAATAACTAAACAACTCAACGGTTTGAACACTACACGTACATGAACTCAATGACAACAAGTTCCAAAATTTTCCTTTAAAAATATGTAAAAACGTCCAAACTCAAGAAACAACCAAATCATATACAAGAATCTATGCCAAAATTCCTAAAATTTGAATGAGAAAAAAAAGGAAACAAATAACACAAAACAAAGAAAAAGAACACAAAATTAAGGAGAATTTGTTAGAGTAGTGCCCTAAAGGCAATCGCCTTTAGCGCGTGTTGTACAAACTTGTGTACATACTTTATGAATAAATAAAGAAAGGTATATTTCATTAATTTGATGTTCATTATTTATGAACTGATATTGATCTATAAGCAAATTAATGAAGTCCATGATATAT
>JANJEY010000008.1:45424497-45438219 GCA_024703695.1 Erythroxylum cataractarum
CCATTTTGATGTGCTTGTGTTCTTATAGAATGTTAAAAAGTTTGATGCATTCATGGTTTGTAGTTTGTGAATTTTGGTATGAATTTGTGAACGATACTTTTATGAATTTAATTAGAACTTGTATTGGTAAATAAACATTTTAAATGTTTTGCTTATTTTTCTATTATAAACTATTACCCACGAGCTTTAAGCTCACCCCTCCATTTTTATCCCATCTTTAGGTGAAGAGTAACCAAGAGTCAAGGCATCACTTCGATTATGTATACTTTTGCATTTTAAGCTAGTTTTGTAAAACAAGGCTTTAGTCGCATTTTGAGCAATTTTAGTTATGTAAACTTTGTATTTGTGGATTATGATGTATTGTGGCTTGAAATATCCATTAAAGCTTTGTAAAACTCTTATCTTTTGATGTTAATGAAGTATGGTTGTGTTTTGTTGATGACACTTCTAAATTGTTCATTTCACTTTCAAGTTTTCTATAGGGGTAAGAATGAATGTTCCGATTTCAGGGAAAATACTATATTAATATAGACTGAATTAGATAAAGTTGTCTTCTTGGAAGTTGTAGTTTATCTTTCTAGCTTTCCAACGCTATATAGTACGAAATTTTTGAATTTCGAAGTTAAAAGATATGATCACTAGAAATTTGTGATGCTACAAAGGATGGACATTAAGGACAACTATGTTGATTTGAATTTTTAACCCTCTTGGAAGCAAAATATTTTTTTAGAATCTTATGGAAGTTGTAGGCTTAGAAGTCTTCTTCAAAATCATTTTTGAATGACCTTAATTCGATATATCTAGTGAAAATAATGTCTTTTTTACCAAAATAGGTCAGAGGAAGAAGAACAAGGAAGTCGCAATCGCGACTCTACGGACGTCCGCCCAAGATCGCAACCGCAGGTCTCCCCAAACCTGAACATATTCCACTCTTTTAGCAATAATTTTGTCATTCGATCTCCTAATGACCTGATTTTTAAACCAATAGATTCCTAACACATTTCTCTATCTCTCAATAAAAATTTATAACTTTTGGTATTGATTTAAAAAAGATTGATTGAATCAAAATAAAGGTATCAGTTGGAAGAGCATGAATTAAATATTTCACTGAACATATTTCGGTATTTGAATGATATCTTGATCTATAGAATTTCAAATGAGATAATTCTTATTCCTAAATAAACTAGAGGTATAGAGTTACAAATTCTCTGAAGAAATTGAATTTTAATTTAGTCTCAAAAGATACCCAAAGATGGAGAACAAAATTATGAAGCTTTGTCCATAAAGAGTATACCTTAGCCTTTAAGAACCTCAAAGAAAGAGACTTTTTATGAATTAACCAAAATTGAGGATGGAAAAAGTTAGGAAGATGTGGCATAAAATCGAAGAAGTAAAGACGAGATGGAAAGCAAAATCAAAGGGATGAGGGGGCATCGGCTTGGCTTAGGCGAGAGTAAAGTTGAGATCTCGATTTTATTAAAACGTTGTCGAATTAATTACGAGAACAAAATAGGAACAGAAATTACGAAACAAGTAATTTGAGTCCAAGACGAGGAAGGTTATGGATAACGAGGAAGAAAGATCGGTTATAGGTTCCTTTTTTTTGTTACAAGGGAAAGCAAAGCATAAAAGTCAAATTACAAAGAACGGCGGGGGAGGAAACCCCCAGCTAAGTCTGCCAGAAGTAGAGTGGCACACCCAGGAGGTGCGATGTCAAAAAAGGTGGTTCCCATGCTCAAGAAAAAAGCATGCACCGCAAGCCAGTCCGCACCGCAAGCCAGTCCGCACAGCGGTTACTCTCGCGGTAAGTGTGTCAAGGTAGAACAACCCAGTTTCAGATCAGTAACTCATTTATGCCCCAGACAAAAGGATTAAGAGTGAGAGATCGCTGCAGCCCATCCCAGAGGAGCTCGATCACCGCAATAGAGTCCAGTTCCAGCACCACTCGCCGGAAGCCAAAGTTTCATGCCAAGAGGAGACTCGAGTAAACTCCCCAGAGCTCAACCATAACTGAGGAACATCGGCCGATATCAATTATAGGTTCTTTCATATAGAGGAACCAAGGAAAGGTTAAAGATAGACATGACGCCAGCCAAAGAAATGGGCATCTTAGGGTTTCCCATAACAGAAGCCCCTTTCCGTATGTCCATCAGGTCTTGTGGTGTAATTTGGCATTACAAATAAAGCTTTAGCCAAGCCAATAGTTTGTCAGTTGGGTCATTCAATTAAATTTACAAAAGCAAATAATTATGATTAACTTAAATTATTTATTCAACAATATATATACTAACTGAATTTTTTTATTAAAAAAAATGATGGTCAATTATGTAGACAATTAAAGAGGAAACATGTGGGACGTGGCGAGGAAGAGCCAAAGGAAAGAAATGGGTCTTCCTTTCTTAAATGTACCGTATAGTGATGAAAATAGAAAAGTGATAAAAACAATCATCATCCTTGCCCTTAACAAATGATTTGATTAAATAAAAACAAACAGGATGCATCTTTGTGTTTCACAAAGAAAGAACACTCTCCACTGTAGGCTGCTCATAAACCACAGTTACTACGTACTCAATTGCCTGCTACCAGAACCATAGGCTTGCTTCCTCATCTAAAACAAGGTTTAACCTGTTCATAATTACAAGAAATGTTTTTAATAATAGCATTAAAAACAAAAACAAAGGGATGTACAGAGCATACGAAAGAACTGCTTACATTCATTATTATCCCCTAAAAAAAGGGATTCACTTTCTAATCACGAAACGGAGATAGATCAATATTCATATGGCTCTTTCCCTTGCTCACCCTCTACAAATTATCAACATCATTTCCAAAAATGCCAAACTGTAAACTATTCATTCAAGTCATATTTTTCGTATATATACAGTGAATTCCACAACTTACAGCTATTGCCATGAGCTCTTCCAGCAGTTCCTCTAGATGGCGCAGAGGCTAAAATGGAAATTAACAACTTAATATAACTATTCATAAGCAGATAATTTTTTCAACTTCTTGTCACACCTGAATAACTCACCCATTGTGTTGGACCATCCACTGGGGCATTTAAAGGATTATCATGTACCTAAGCAACCAAAAGAAGCTCTTAGAATATACATCTGGACAGGAAGAAAATGAAAAGTAATAAAAGAGCCCCAAGAAGCAACGACTACAAAACACTGGAAAAACCATGAACATACACATTTTTTGTTGACTATGATATTTCTGATAACCAGTAACCAGTGTAGACAGCCAAAAAAATTTCACCAACTTTTAGAAGGGTAACATGCAACTTTATAAGCTTATGAGCCAATGCCCCAACCAAGTGATGAGGGTTATAATATACCTCCATGAAAATTCCGTCCACCCCAACTGCAACTGCTGTCCTTGCAATGCATGGTATTAACTCGCGAAGACCTCCACTAGCAACACCTCCTCCATCCAGCTATAGGATAATGTAGTTAAGAAAAGAAGAGAATGGAAGAAGCCAAAAGCTCAATGGGAAATATTATCAATATATAATTCCATCTTACAGGCTAAATTATATCATTAAAATCTTATTACTCAGATGACATAATAGTGGATCATTATCTAGTCAGAAAGCACAAAATTCAAGACACAAACAACACCTTTTTTCCAGCAGGCTGCTGTAGTGAATGTGTAACATCAGCCACCTTCATTGAAACATTTGAAGCAGTGTTAAGGTCTCCCAGATTTCAGTAACTAGATTACAGGAATATGAAGCAAATAGAAAAAAGTTTAAAACATTTATCTGATATGGATCAAATTTTGAAAGTTGGAGTGTAGTCCTGTACAGATCATTTCAGAAGGCATAGGAAAATGTTGCTTTTACGGTACATTTAGTCCTTACTATATGTGCTTTTCTCTCATTCAATTAAGGATCTAATTCGGAAGAAACCAAAGAAGTAATCCTTGTTGAACTGCGAAAAGATCAGATTTGATGAGTTATTTTCTCGTGGAGAATATATTGTAAAGATATCAATATTGCATTTTAAATGCTCAGAGATATTAAAATATTATCTTTTAAAAGTGATATCTGGACAAAAGAGTTGCCAATTTATCATAATCAAACATTATCTTTATGGTCTTTTATTTCTCGGGAATTTGAGTACAAAGTAAGGGACAGCCAATTCAACATAGCAAAAATAGCATCATGAAAAAGGCAGTTATTTTACTTACAACTGGACAATTTGCTTCCCTCATCCATTCTAAATTACGTGGATCGACAATCAAATCATCTACAAACCAAGGCCCAAAGATAAAATCAGTTCAAACTGGACATAAAAGATATCACAAGTCTTTTATAAAAAAAACTTCTATACAATGCTTGCACTGTTTGTTCTTTGGATGTTGATTACAGTTCATTTGAAAGTAAAAAATGTGAAACGTTGAATATAAGCATTGAAACCATAATCATTAGAGACAAAATTAGATTTCAATTCCAAGTGAATATCAATAGCTCAGAAAAACCATATGCCTGCACAAGTCCTAACTAGTGTTTATAATGCATAATAAATAGCAAAACAATGTTGACTTCAATTAAAGTGATATCAATATAGCTCCAGACGACATTAGAAAGATAATAATTTTATTGTGAACTCCAATCATAATGCAATTGTGAACCATACACCACATATATATACACACAACACAGGGTAGAGGTTGACAGGGAAGATAAAGAAAACCAGCGACACAGAACCTACAAATCCATTCATCGTATGGTTGAATCACTCATCCTTGAATCATGGGAATCAATTCAAGGCTCAAATTGATTTGATATATATTTTTTCTTTGGTTGAAATGGATAATTGTTTAATCTTAATGGAGCTGATAGAAAATTGTCAATAGAATTGGCTCAAGCAAATTCATACTAGATGAGGGTATTCAAACAAGGACAGTGCATGTAATTAAACATTTCTAGAATGGTACAATAATTTTTTAATTGGTAAAATCCTAGTTTCCATCTTAACTAAATTTTCATAGAAAGTAGAAACATTTCCCAGGTTAAAATATTCTACCAAATGGTGAATAAGAAAAACAAGAAAATCATAAGGACTTTAGAGATATTAACTTACTATAACCAAACATGGTTCCTCTCTCGCAAACCATTACATTTTGATTTCCAGCTAATCGAACCTTCTCAGTAGAATTTAGCATAACCTGCAATTTGTAACACAAGTTTTTATTTTTTATATGGAATTTCCTGAATGAAATGCTTCCAATCATTCATAGCATAAATAATTCTCAACTGTCTTTGAAATAGAGGGGAAGGCACTCACAGAAGGAGCACAAAATTGGCCCTTTTTTATGTTGATGATTTTTCCAGTCTTAGCAGCCGCTACCAGGAGATCTGTCTGTTTAATTCATAAACCAATAAACAATAAAACAAGGGGGGAGCATGAGAGTAAAAGTAAAGGAGACAAACTATCAAAATTAAGAATCAAATCATCCAATTCTCAAAATGGAAGCCTAATTCCTGAGTTAGAACACATTAGCACAACCTGACGACACAAAAATGCTGGGATCTGTATGATATCTGCAACTTGGCCAACTTGTTCGCACTGACCAAATAAAAGAGATTAGAACATAAGTGAAAATGTAATATCTTAATATTGGCATCAATACCTCAATATGAGAAAAAGATGACAAGATACTGAAGAGAGAATTATAGGTAGGCAGTAATTTTGAATTATTGAAAACAAAGCATAAATGGAATAAAGCATATTTGCCCCAAGAAGGTAGCATGATTTGAATCTTACAAAAAAATAGTAGATGGCAAACTTTAAGCCTATTGCGAGTGATACGGTACTAGAGTTCTATCCATCTTAAGATAACAAGACAACGTTACCGGAACATATAAGAACTTGAAACTTAGATATATACCATATATTAAGTGTCCACACAAGAATTTGCAAGAAACAGACAATCAGAAATAAGTTCCTACTAGTAAAAGAAGTTAAGAGGAAATTTAAAAAAAATGCCTAAGTGGTTGGATGATGCACAAATTAGCTTATCTACATTAGAAATTAAATAGGATATTTCTCAATAATGCATAGCAAGAGTCCATGAAAGTTGAAGTATTCAAATGCACAATGACAGAGAGAAATTATCAAGAACCATGGATGTAAAACATAAGCATGTAATAGACCAATTTCGGATGATTTCAGCCCGCTAGGCGGAGTGTCCATTAAGTTGAAGCAATCAAATGCACAACGACAGAGAGATGATCAAGAACCATGGATGTAAAACAAAAGCCTGTAATAGACCAATTTAAGATGATTTCCAGCCCGCCCAAAACTCAAAATCAACCATAGTAGAAAGATCTTTACAAAAATACAAACACGCACCAGTCGGGTACCTGAATGGTTTCATGCACATCAGTGACAATAGGAATGTCATAGGCCAATTTCACCTTCTCCAGGATCTACCATGAACAGAAGAAATATGATCATGAGTACCATTTCTGATAAATTGTAGTGGCCATCAACTGTCTTTTCTTTATGAGAATAACCATGATTTAGTACTTGAATTTCAGGTAAGAGTTTTAGTTTCATGTTTTTTACATTTCAAAAGTTATAAAATTATCCTGTTATACTTCAAGTTTTTTCTCTAATATTATGCATAATAATAAATTAATAGTATACCCTCACAAGCAATATTATTCATTGAGATGAACAAAGTTCAATCACTATGATGTAATCTTATCCTTCTTTTTTTACGTGAATAATCATGATGTAGTATTCGAATTACTAGTCGGAATTTTAGTTTCAATTTCACATTTCAAAAGTTTTAAAATCATCCTGTTACGCTTCAAATTATGCATAATAATAACTTAGCATTATTCCCTCACTAGAAGTCTTTCGCTCTGAGATGAACAAAGTTTGATTACCATGATGTAACCTTATCCTTCATTTTTATGTGAATAATCATAAAGTAGTACTCCAATTACCAGTAGAATCTTTAGTTTCAATTTCACATTTCAAAAGTTTAAAATGCTTCAAGCTCTCTCCCTCATATTCATAATAATAACTTAACATTATACACTCACTATCAATCTTTCACGTGGAGCCTAAACAAGTTCAAATTAAGTGCTTGGCAAATAAATATTACAGTATTCTCAGCTAGTAATGAAAATTTAGAAGAATCTTTCAGATCAAACAGAAGGGTAAGTGGTAACAAAATACATATGTAGACAGTCATCAACTTATCACCTATATGTTTAATCATGAATTCAAATTAATGCTTTTGGTTTCAATCTAGAAGAGTTATTATAAGCTGTCTATCCACAGACCATCACAACCTAAAATACTCACCAAAAGAGAAAGGGGAAAATAAATCACATAAGAGAAATAAGAGATTTTTTTTAGTATAAAAAAACCTTAACAGGGTAGATTGAGCACCCAACAGTTAATGCTCATGTTTTTCACGTAAGATCTTCATCAATGGCTATATCATTTTGTGTTTCAGTTTTCAGGTATTGCTTAACAATTTAATTATTAATTTTTCACATTTTATATTCTTCCACTTTCTATACAACCTCATTTTATGTGAGATCTAAGGTATTACAACATTCGAAACCTTTAAAACAAAATTGAATGAGATAAAGAAAAAAACAGCTAATCCATACCTTCAAACCTTCAGTCAAGCCTGGACCCCGAAAAGATTTTGAGGATGTTCGGTTAGCCTTGTCAAAGCTTGACTTGAAAACCAACGGCAGCCCAAGTCTGCAACAATATCAACTGAAGTTGTCAAAGATCCCCAAGATTAATAAACATGTAAGTTCAATCACTTCAGGGGAACTTATTTCTACCAATAGGGCAAACAGAAATTCTTCTCCGTTTCCTTCAACAAACCAAAAGAACCAGCAAGTAAAGAAGAGCAGCGCAACTTCATTTGATAATTTAAAGATATACAGCGACCAAGCAAAAAAATAAAACTGAAACATGGAAACCATGCAATAAATGAATGGCTTAAAAAAAAACATAAAACAACGTCAACCGTTACCCCTTTTAACCCAAATGATACCGATCCCTTACTTCCAATTCATCAATTCCATTACATGAACCAAAGTAAACGCTCGCTGCAAAAGGGAAAAAAGGAACAAACTTGGTAGCGATAGCCTTGACATGCTTGGCCATTCTGAAAATGTGATCCTCAGATTCAATCACATTGGGTCCAGCCAACAGAAAAAATGGTTCCGCTGCCTTTTAAAACCACAAAATGCAGGCTCTGAGAGATGAAAATGAATCCCAAATGAAAGAGAACAGTACAAAAGTGACCAAAACAAACCTTTAGTTGGTTGTATAACACTGATGAAGAGTCCATCTTGGCGAAAGCTGGATCAAATAAAAAGCACACAAGATAGAACTGGTTTTCTGAGTTAAATCTCAAGGAAATGAGACGGGAAGCTAAAGTACAGACCTAGCAAAGTAGAATAAGTATCAATGGTAAAAAAGGAAGACGAAGACACAGGATTCCATACCTTGGTAGTTTCCACCGACGCGGAGAGGAAGAATAGCCTCGCTGCTTCTGTACTCTTAAGAAAACGTCACCGCTTATCAGTTTTTTCTGTGCATCACAACGTTGCCGTTTTATGTTTGGTCACTATGGAAACTACGTTGTCGTTTAGTTTATGGTTGATTTCTAATTTAAAAAAAATAAAAAAAGACGATGGAGCACTATAAAATAAATGGCTTGGCATGGCTGAAGCCTTATTTATATTGCCAAATTACTACAATACTTGATTATAGCAATAAGGGGCTTCTGTCCTAGAATACTCGTACAATTTCTCTTTTCAATTACATAGAGGAAAAGAGAAATTGTACTATGTTTCCTTTGGCTCTTCAACACCTGAAGATGGACTCTTACTATGTTTGTTGTCATGGAGAAATTTAAGAGATTAATTGTCTATTTTACTTTTTAAAACATATATTTGAGCGTGAAATAAGATTAGTCTGATATAGTTTTTATGTTAGGAATCGGTTAATTCATGATTGATATGATCCTATGAATTGTTTAAAATTTTCAAAATAATCAATTTTAGGAAAATGGTGGATCCTTAGTTCAATTCTTCACAATTTACATTCTTCAATTTTTAAAGTAATGAAAGCTAGATAGAGAAGGTAGAAAGTGTGAGCAATCATCAACTTATTCGTGTAGGACTATTGGCAAATTCTAGCAGTTGTGTTTTGAAATGCAATAGTGACACAGTTGGTAAGAACGAAGCTGTAAGATTTTTTGCAATGATCCTCTTTTCTTAATCTTATAATGAAAATAGATGTCCAAGTAATTGTTAAATGTGTCAATAATCCTTAAAAAATGATTCAAAATTTAGCTATATCTTTCTAGAGTGTAAGTTTATGTTTACTTTCATTGCATATTTTGTTAAGAGGTAAGCAAATAAGGTTTTTCACTTTTTGTTTATGAATATTCTTATGTCTTCTTATCTTTCCTAAATATATTATGTGAACTTGACTACTTATTTTATATTTGAACTTTTAACCAATTTTAAAATTTAATTGGTTTAAGATCATTAAAAATGCTTGTTTGAAAAAAATATTATGAAAAATTAAAATCACGATTATTCACAGAAAATCATTTTGTTTGAAAATTTGAAGCATAATAGAAAGATTTAAAAACTTTTGAAATGTGAAATTGAAGCTAAAATCCTAATAGTAACTGTAAGTACTGCATCATGATTTTCATATAAAACAGAAGGATAAGATTACATCATTGTGATTAAAATTTGTTAATCTCAATGAGAAATATTGCATGCGAAGGTATAATATTAAGTTATCGTTATACATAGTAAAGAAACAGACTTGAAGCATAATAGGATTGGTTGGGTCGGTCGTGCTAGGTCCAAGTCCAGACTCAAAACGGCGCATGGGCCAATCGGCCCATCTCTTGAGGATTAATCTAATTCCTACAGGTATTAGCCATATAAATTCATTACCTCATCATTGAAAAGGTACGATTTTCAAGAACCATATTTTCTTTATATACAGCCACAAAAACTCTCCCAAAAAACTAACTTGAGCGTTGGAGGGGCTTACCGGAAATCAACCCTCGGCGTGCCTTTATTGTTTTGCAGGAATCTTCGAGCCAGAATCAGCCAATCTCATGGATCCAAGCAGCAGCGCCCAACCCCACCAAAATTCGACAGAACCAAGGATAATTTTATAACTTTTGAAATGTAAAATCTTACCGAAAATTCAAGTACTAAATCATGGTTATTCATATAAAGAAAAGAATATCAGAAATGGTACTCATGATGTTATTGCTTCTGTTCATGGTAGATCTTTGTTGGCCTACGAATTTTTTTAGTGAATTAAGTATGGTTTGAGTAAATTATGAGGTTTTGATGGATTAAAATTTTTAGAGTTAATTATTATGTCAAGGTTGGTAGGATTTTATTTCATGGGTTAATTGAATTACAAGTGGTAAGAATGCACAAAAGGTAAAATTGGAAGTCACTTAAGTTTAAAAAGACATAAGGCATAAATGAAGGGCAAAATAGACTTTTTATACTCATTAAGGGTAGAATGGGAAAAAGAAGAGTGGTCTTACTCTTGAGAAGGAAGAAAAACGAAAATAGAGAAGAAAGAAGAGAAATAACGAACCAAAGAGAGAAACAAAAGAGGTTTCGGTGGTTGAGAGAAAAAAAGAAAGTTAAGCTAGGGTTTCATTTTTTCATAGTTTGTAAAAGAAATTTTGGGGTTATGTAAGAAGGGAAAAAGAAAGAGGAACATAGTAATTGATAATTATAGGTTACATTATGTTTTAGTGGATAATTTAGTACGTTTTTAGTTGTTAATTAGATGCTTTATTCATGTTTAGGTTATAATTGTTTTAGTGTGATTACGTGTTTGTGTTTTTGAATGTCATGTGATTTAGAGCATGTTATCCGGTGTTAATTTTGTACGTTGGATGTGTTTTGATGTGTTCATTGGTGTTTGAGATTAGGTACAGCAGATTAGAGCCTCGCCATAGTCATGATCTTGACTTAAGTTAAACAACAATTTCAAGTACAGATGTAGGGACCTGCTTTTGTTTCTAATTTTGGAGGGTCGCTTTGGATTTTTTGACCTGGTAAAACCTAGTTCTTACCTTAAAAGGCAAAAACACTATAAAGGAAAATAACATGACCTGATCAAGAAAGCCACCATTTGCCACTTTTGGAAAGAACCAAGTAAGAGGAGAGAAGAGGAGAGAAGAAGAAGGAACTGTTGTTGCTACTGCCACTCCTAGTCTATTCACAATTGTCAAAATAAACTAAACCTACTACTATAGCAGTGGTGAGTCTAGGTCGATTTGATAGAGAGTGTTCGGTTAGGCTTTGTTATGAAAATAATTTGTATTTAGGTTTTAAGAAAATAAAAACGAAACTAAACTAACAAAAACAAAGTAAAAAAATGCAAAAATGACGAAAGTGGTGAATTCAGTAGCAGCCTAGTTCTTTGGTTTTATCTCGACCTATACCCTAATTAAACACATTTCTTTAATTTGTTGTTCTTTTACCTCTCCTTGAACTATTGGTCGTAGATTATCAGCAAGCTCTATTAATCTCATTTTTTCCTTATGTCATAGTTAATTAAGAAGAGTTCGTTAACTAACCTTAGCTATAGATAACCTAGAAGATGCTTACTAAGTTTAATCAGACAGTCCCCTTATGAGTGAGAAAAATAGACCGATCTAAGCAATAATCACACAAGCTAGGATTATTTAACCTAGGTTATGTTATCCCTAATGATTACAAATTATTAGTCGCTACAAATAAATCGGAGAAACAATGATTACCTATTATATTCGATTCTGACAATGGGTTTATACATAAAAACAATCAAATAGAGCATTCAATCATTCTTACGCGAGACCCAAACAATAGACATAGGATAACACAATCAAACCATAAGAGAGAAAGAAACAAAAAATACAAAGAATAAATGCACTTAATTGGGTCATCGATGTTGATGTCACCTTCGAACCAATGTCGGGATGCTACCCCTCTATGGATTTCTTCATATAAGAGAGCTTTATCGCCCTCCCACCTTCTATCTCCCAAGAGCTCCTTTAGTTTAGCCCAAAAACACTCCAAAACTTTCATAACCCTTAGGCCTCTACATAAATGAAGATTTTATACCAAAAAATAGGGTTCAGTAAGCTGTCAATGGTCACACTTCTAACTTGGTGTGTCACGAGTGAGTTTTAACTCACAGTAGTGCAATATGCATGCATGGGCATGAGTCACTCTCACGCCCATGCATAGGTGTGTCACGGGTGTGATTAGAGTGACTCATGCCCACACATGTATATTGAATAATTGTTAGTTAAAACTCACAGTAGTGTAATAATTTGGCATGGCCTTGAAGAGAATAAAACTCGTGGCCATAAATTAATTTGGCATGGCCTTGAGTTAATTCTCATAGCCATGCTAAATTAATTCATGGCCATATTGGGACCCGATCTCGAGACAGGACCCCAACCGAAAAACATAATAACGGAACAAAAAACAAAGCGGCGGAACGAAATAAACGGATCGCAAAACCAAATTAGGCCAAAAACATAAACGAAACACAAATCGGATTCACATGCGAAGCATATCGGAAAGCGAAATCAAATACTAATGGCAAAAGAACGGATCAATTCGAATCATAGAGCGGAAACACATCAAAAGCGAATCCGACATCCGAAAACGTATATCTTAGAAAACCATCGCGTTGGAAACCTTAAGACAAAACCAATCCGAAAATCGGGGTAATTTTTTTTCATTATTCATCTTTCATACAAAACAAAACAATTTCCCCTTTTTGGAAATTCATCCTCATGTAAATCTCAATTCATAAAAATCTTCTTCTACATTCATACATATCCCAAAATTTCATCTTTTAATCAAAGTCTTATTTGACCTTTTTTTTTTTCAAAAATTGGGCAGCATAATGGTTGCGTTTTAAAAATCTCAAAACCTGCAAATAGTTTAAACACACTTTTATAATTTCCAAACAAAACTCAGAATCATCGGACCTCCCTTCCGAAATCCAAACACATTCATATCTCATTCATATACAATCACATTCATACATCATATGTAATTCTCATTCATCTTAACTCAATATACAAATTCCCAATTCAATCCAAACATAACCCAATCATATTCATATACAATCACAATTCATATTTCATAATCATACGCAAATGTTGGGCCCGGGCCCCGTATCCCCAATCCCCGAGGCAACCTCTCGGGTTGCGCCTGCGATGGGTGCTCCATAACGCCGGACCCGATCCCAACATCCATACATAACCATAATTCGATTCGTACAATCATATACATTACATACACACATACTTAATCTCATACATATATTCTACACATGCATCCCATCCATGAATTAAACACCCCATAAACTAAGGGGCTTCATGCCATTACAATTTTAAAGAAGTTCAACAAGTATTCTCACATGCCATTACAATTTCAAAGAAGTTCAACAAGTATTCTCAAATGCAGCGTAATACAAAATAAAATGAAATCCCAAATACAAAAATATGCTCCATGATGAAATGTTGGTGGCTAACCAAAGTACTAACTTATACAAGGCTCCTAACTAGCTTGAAGTTTCCGATGCCTTGCAAAGTCGACAATCGTCTCGATCTGCACCTGAGGAGGGGAGAGTAATGGGGTGAGCTGCGAAGCTCAGTGGCATATACGTT
>JANJEY010000008.1:45656738-45673347 GCA_024703695.1 Erythroxylum cataractarum
CCACTAATCCTCTAAATTTAATCAAGCTAAGGCAAAATCACATACTTAACACAATTCATGCTCAATAATATCATTAAAAAAAATTCGGGGTCTAACAATATAAGAATGATTTTGACGTTCTATTGAAATGTTTTCCATGAAAACCCATTGCTAGAATTTGAATGTGATATGTAATAGTCATGTTTGAAGTCGTATGTGGCAACTAATAGTATTAAATTATTAGGGATAACGTAACCTAAGTTAAATAGTCTGAGCTTGTTTGATTATTACTTAGATTGGTCTATTTTTCTCGTTCGTAAGGGGACTGTCTGATTAAATTTATAGAGCATCTCCTAGGTTATCTGATAGCTAGTGTTAACTAACGAGCTCTTCTTAATTAACTATGACTTAAGGAAAAACTGGGATTAATAGAGCTTGTTATTAATCTATAACTAATAATTAGATTAAACTAAAGAATTGAGTCCCTAATGCATTAATCATTTTTCATCATTTTTGCATGTTTTCTTTAATTTATCTTTACTAGTTTAGTTTCATTTTATTTTCTTATTCGATAAACCAACCCCACATAACCTACAACAATTATTTTAATTTTGAAAGCTTTACACACCGTCTTTGTGGGATCAACCTAGACTCACCCCTATTGTAGTAGTAGGTCTAGTTTATTTTGCATAGTGTTACGACATACTACTAGTGGATGTTAATTTTTGCACTTGATACTACTTGATACTTGATTAAGTGTTTTTCTTTCTTCACTAGTTTTGATGGCTTATAAACTACTGTTAAGACAAGTTTTAATTTATTTAAAACCATCAATATACTTCAAGCACACAAGTTGTGAATTGTAGTACGTGCGGTGTCGATCTTAAAAGGAGTTGTGAACTAATCTAATCCTAAGTTATATAATGCTTAAAAAATTAATACAATGAAAATAAAAATTGCATAAAAAAGTAAATAGGTGAAGGTGAGTGGTAGAAAATTAATTCATGAAATTAACGCAATAATTTGAATATTAAGCAACATCAAATTCACAATGGGAAATCAAACAAAAAAATTTACCCAATTATGATAGAGTGATTTATCTTATCATCAATGCTAACCTAATCACTTTTGTGTTATTGTGGTGTCAGTTCTAGACTACCGTAGGGTGGATTACTCTCTCTCGGGTTATAATCACTAAATCTTATTTAAGTCGAGTTACCAAAATTATAATCTCTCGATTAACTAGCAGCTTACAACCTAATATGTTCTTAAGCTTTCTAATAAACTACAGGTCTCACACGGGATCTGTCTCCATACAATTGCTGATTTGATTAATTGTGTGATCTATTAGATTATTTAATACTCATTAAATAACCTAATCATTTCACATTCGACTCATTCTCACAATTTATTACAGAATCATGAATTTATATCAATTAATCACAACACCCAATCGAAATAATAAAAAAGTAACTATATTAACATTGAATCAAGTTTAAATCCCTAAATAAAAGTTAGAACGTCATCATCAATCCACAATCCATAAAAATAATCATACTCATTTTACACATTCAATGAAGAAAATGACAAAGATGAATACAACGTCACTTAGATGGGATCGAGATGACTTAGGAAGGTAGCAGCGTCAAAAACCCTCTTATCTTCTCTCTCTTCTCCTTCTTTCCTCTTGAAGCTTTTCCCAAAGTGGCATAATGTAAGCTCCCTTTTAGGGTTCTATTCTTTTCCTTTTATAGTATTGTCTAATTAAGGCAAACTCTGGGATTTCCTAAGCTCCAAAATTCTAAGATGTCTTTGAAAAATGAAGTTCAGTAAGTCGATGCACGCTGTCTATATGAGCCATGATCGTCGCCCTAAAATTTACCTTCTATCACGATTCTTCATGCTTCTGCCACAATCGTGGCCCTGGGTTTTCTTTCGGGCTTTCTCTAATTCTCTTCCATTCTTCTATAATTGATCTGAAACACTAACAAACACATCAAGGCACCTCAAATAGACAAAATTTAAGCTTAATAGCATACTCTAACCCCATCAAACACTAAAACACAAATGTCTAACTAAACAACACAATCCTAACCTAAACGTGCACTAATTATTCAATTTTACAACTAAATACATACTAAACTACCCCCTAAAACAATATGCAATCTACCACTATCTACTACCTTACCCTAATATTTTTCACCTTAAACTTTGTCCTCATTACAATCTTAAAATGTGATTTGATTCATGATTATGCTTGTGAATCTTTAGTGGTGGAAAACTGAAATGATACTCAAAGTCGTGGAATATCTTGATCATGAAAGGAGTTTGAGTATAATTTTCTTATTTTTAAACATAACTTGTCAAAGTTTAACCCTAGATGGTTTATTTTTTAGGGAAATGCTTATTGAATAATCATGTGTAAAAGAATTAAATATTTAGTTTTTGCTATGGTTTTGAAAGTTATTCGTCTTTTCTGACCATTTATTCTTGGAAAATATGGAAAAGGAGGAAGCGTTTTGGATTTTGATTTTTATTTTTAGTTTTGCTTGAGAAAGACTAAAATTTAAGTGTAGGGAAACTTGATAAGCACTTGATTGACTATATATTTACTACCTAATGCTTTGTGATTAATATTATGTTGTGCTTAAGATACTTATTTTGGTTCATATTTTGTTTTAGATACATATTGGAGGAACAAGAACCAAAATGAGCTAAGAACATATCATTGTAGTCGTTTTATCAATGATCAATCTTATTTGCCTTTGTGGAAGAAATAAGAAGATGAATTAGGGTGAATGAAGGCAAAAAATATAAGAATGAAGTTATTACAACTTACACGATCGTATATAAGACCGTGTAACTCACTATAAGTGTGTAGAACCTTGACGATGCAGTTTTAGCCCTTCTCTCTCCGTACAATTGTTTATTTGATTAATTGCATGATCTAAGAGTGTTTAATTCTCATTAAATAACCTAATCATTTTGCATTCGATTCACTCTCTTGATTTATTACCAAAGCGTTAAGTTATAGAAATTAATCACAACACCTAATCGAAATAAAACAAAAACAACTATATTAACATTGAATCAAGTTTAAATCCCTAAAGAAAAGTTAGAACATCATCATCAATTCATAACTCATAAACATAATCATATTCATCTTAAACATTTAATAAAGAAAATGAAAAAGATGAATAGATCGTCACTTGGATGGGATCGGGATGACTCGGGAAGGTAGTAGTAGCATCGGAAGCCCTCTCCTCTTTTTTCTCTTCTCTTTCTTCTTCTTCTCTCCTCTTGAATTTTTCCAAAAGTAGTAGAATGTAAGCTACCTTTTAGGGTTATATTTTTTTTTCCTTTAATAAAATTTTCTAATTAGGGTAAACTCTAGGGTTTTCTTAGGTTCCAAAAGTCTGAAATGTTCCCAAAAAATGAAGTTTGGTAAGTCGATGCATGTTGTCTGTCACATAGGTCATGATCATAGCCCTGACATTTACCTTCTGCCATGATTGTTGATACACATTATCTATCGTGTAGGCCACAATCGTGGCCCTGAAATTTACCTTATATCACGATGGCTCCTTCATCTTGCTTTTGTCACAATCATGACATATTGGCGATGATCGTGGCTCTGGGTTTTGCTTCAAGTTTCCTCCAATTCTCCTCCATTCTTCCATAGTTGATCTGAAACACTAACAAATACATCAAGGAACCTCAAATAGACAAAATTTAAGCTCAATGGCATACTCTAACCCATAAAACACTCAAAACACAAATATCTAACTAAACAACACAATCCTAACCTAAACATGCACTAATTATTCAATTTAACAGCATATACTAAACTACCGCCTAAAATATTATACAATCTATCACTATCAACATACCCATACTTAAACTTTTGCTTATCCTTAATCATAACAAACCATACCCACACAATCAAAACACAACAAACCAAACACAATTAACAATAAAAAACGCACATATGCAATAATGGATTAATGACATTAAACTTAATGAAACAAATTTAACTACAAACACGATCCCTCAAGTTGATCTAGCTTATTAAATTATGAAATCTGTCTAATTACTTCGATTAAATATACATACAAATCAAGACCTTAATTTCAAGTTTATTCACCCTATCACTTGTACACACACATTGATAATTATTCAGTCAATCATAATTGTAACTATCCTTAATTAGGTTTTCATAAAAATTAAAGCTATTCATAAAGATCGGTAGGCTTATTTGACAAAACACTATTTTTATTATTTTGATTGACATAAACCTAGCTTCTTTACGTGAAGGCAAACATTTATAATGAACGTCGATCTAGTTACTCAACTAGGTCATGTTTTTATTAAACGACTTGGTTGGAATGTCATTATAGTCTTTTGACGTGAAGGCAAACATTTGTGATGAATGTCCCCTAGTTACTCAACTATTATCACATTCTCAACTAGCTACTAGCTTTATTCATAACCTAAAGGCCAGTGAAATAGTTGCTTAATTAAGATTTAAACTTTTTTATATTTATTATTGCCTACTTCAATTCTTTTAGCTAGTAATTCTCATGAAAAGATACTAACGATGCTACTTATTCGATTGACCTAAAACTATAAATAAGTGTGACAAATTCCTAGGGTTAATAAACTAACATCATATCCTAATTAACATGTATACTTAACCAAAGTAACCTAGGTCACCAATTTCACGAGGTAATAAATCTTCGCAACCTAAAAGATTACTTTCAAAGTTAAACCGATTTTGTTAAGTCCTAGCCATTGACATATTCACACAAATCACACCATGCCATCCTAAACAAAACTAATATGCAAAATTCACATTCAAATAAAAAACATAAAATGTATACAACCCTCCTTACACTTAGACAACACATTGTCCTCAATGTGAGAAGAACAAACAAACAATACATAAAGTGAGAATAAAAATAACAAAAAAGAAAGAAAGATGAGAATAATTAAAATAAAAATAAAATAAAAGACAAGGTTAGAGTATAAAACCTATCATGGTGATCGAGGTGGCAATGGTGATGGTGTTGAGACCAAATCCACTAGACATCGAGATTGCTTTCCTTTGAATTAATCAAACCGATTCCAAATCGTTAAGACTTATTAATAGAATTAAAAAAAATCTAACTACATAATAATTTAAATCTAACTACAAAATGTGCTAAGTTATGGTCATTAGCTTGACCTTGTGTCCTTGGAAGCATGTTTAACTTTTCGAAAGGAAAGAGATTACTTCTTTTTCCTTTGGAATCACTCCACCAAGATACGGATTTCAGCGATGCCCGTTCACCTTAAATGTTTCTTTGTTTGTATTTTCTAATTCTAAGGCTCCATGATAAAAAAACTTAGGTGACTGTAAATGGTCCAATCCATCATGACTTTAGCTTTCCTAAAAACAGTCTCAACTACAAATTATATAACAAAACTGCATCTCAACCTTGAATTCCTTCTGTTTAATATAAGAGTCATGCCATCTCTTCACCTTCTCCTTGTAAAGTTTAGCATTTTCATACATATTGGAACGAAACTCTTTAAGTTCATTTAGTTGCAAGAGTCATTTTTTAGCTGTTGCTTCCATTCAAAGTTTAAAACTTTAATAACCTAATATGTTTGATTCTCTAATAGGCAAATGACAAGCCTTACCATATACAAGCCTAAGAGGAGTCGTTATGATAGGTGTTTTGAGCACACTCCTATAAGCCCATAAAGCATCATCTAACCTTAATGCCTAATCCTTCGTAGAGCTATTCACCGTCTTTTCTAAAATTTGTTTTAGCTCTCAGTTCACAACCTCCACTTGTCCACTGGTTTATGGGTGATAAGGAGTAGCAACTCGATGATGGACTTTGTATTTTTTTAGGAAGGAATCAAAAGATTTATTGTAGAAGTGTGCTCCTCCATCACTTATTATAGTTCTTGGCACTCCAAACTAGTTAAACAACCTTTTGATAAAATTCTAGATAACTTTCCCATCATTAGTTAGAGATGCCATGGCTTCGGCCTAGCGAGATATATAATCTATCCCCACTAGAATGTAAATGTTCACTACAGCAGATGGAAATGACCATATAAAGTTGATGCCCTATACATCAAAAACTTTAACTTCTAAAATGTTGGATAAGGGCATCTTATCTTTTTTGGAGATGTTGCCTACTCATTGACAACAATCGCACTATGTCATGAAAGCTTAAGCATCCTTTAAACAAATATGGCCAATAAAATCCATACTCAAGTACTCGAGCTGTCATTTTATTTGCATTATAGTGGCTAACGTATTGAACTTCATGACACTGTGTTAATATATCCAACATTTCTTTATCTGGAATACATTGTCTTACTAAACTATCAACACATGTCGACACAAGATTGGTTCATCCTATAGATATTTGGTGCTTTCATGCAAGATTTGATTCCTATATTAATATAATAAATCATAGGGGAGTTTACCACTGGCAACATAATTTGTGATGCCAACAAACCATAGTGTCGCCAGACTGTTAAGTAACATCAAGGTTTCATTAGAGAATTTCTTATTAACCTCATCACTTTGATCACATCCCCCTCCTTCTAGACATGAAAAATGGTCTGTAACTACATTTTCCACTTTCTTTTTATCTCGTACTTCGATATCAAATTCCTAAAAGAGGAATATCCATTGAATAAGCCTTGGTTTTGCATCCTTTTAGTTATAAAGGTATTTTAAAGCAGTATGATTAGTCAATACCCTAGAAGGTATGATCAAAACTTATCACATTTATACACCACGAGTAATTCCATTTTTGTGGTAGTGTAGTTAAGTTAACATCTCGTTAGGGTCTTTCTTACGTAGTATATGGCATGTAACCTTTTGTCTTTTCTTTGACCTAAATTGCAAATGATAGCTTGGTCACTTGCATCACACATGACCTTAAATAGGAGTTTCCAATCAGGTGGTGTCGAGTTGGAGTTGACATTAATGTCTCATTTAATTGATTAAATGCAGATAAACAATCATCACAAAAAAGAAAGGGCACATCCTTGACTAACAAGGGTCTTGCAATCTGTGAGAAATCTCAAATGAAGCAATGGTAAAACCCAGCATGACCTAGGAATCCTCACACTCCCTTAATGTTGATTAGAGGTGGGAGTTTCTCTATAACCTCCATTTTCACTTTATCCACTTCGAATATGTAGTAAGAAATTTTATGCCATTGCACTATTCCCTCCTGCACCCTAACACTTTTCCTAATTCAACACTACGTATGATTCTTCAAATCTTTGGAGTACCCTATCTAAATTGGTTAGGCACATTCAAAAGAATCTCCAAAATTGAAAAATCATCCATGAAAACTTGCATCATGCCCTCGATCATATTCTCGAAGATAGACGTCATACACCTTAAAAATGTCGATGGGGCTTTGCATAATCCAAAAAGTATCCATCTATATGCAAAGGTACTATAAGGACATGTGAACATAGTCTTTCTTGGTAATCAGGGTAAATGTATATTTGATTGTACCCTAAATAACCATCCAAGATAGAATGAATGATCAAGCACTCTTTCTATCCCTCAAATGTCAGATATCTTCCATCCCATGACCTTGATTTGCTTCCTGATAACCCTCTACCTTCTTACTCTCTTGGTTCCCATACACTTGATTAGAAATGATGAGGGGTAACGTTTGACCTTCACTTAGGAAGGTATATCTAAGATGTGTAGGTAGATGTTTAAGCGAACATGTGGGTAGTTTTTCTGTGGAGGGTGGTATGGGTGTTTCGATTCAAACTAATATGTCTTGGTGGTTGGCACCTGACTCCTCCATCTCATCCTCTTCTTCAGACTCAACCTTGTTCATCTTCTTAGCATCATTGTCTATCTACACTTCACTAGACCTTACTTTTGTAATGCAATTTTCTACTTGTTCTTACATACTTGCATTCATAATTTCAATTTTCATAAACATATTGCTTTCCTTCAGATTCTTTATGGCCTTATTCATATTAAATTCCACTTAATCTTCACCAATCCAAAGTGTCAAGTTTCCTTCATGGACATCAATTAATTCTTTTCTTGTACTTATGAAAAGTCACCCAAGAATCAGTAAAAAATTATTATCCTCTTCAAAGTCAAGAACTACAAAGTCCACAAGGATAATAAACTTATCTACTTACATCAGATCACCTTTCACTACTCTAAATGGTCTTTTAATAGATTGATCAGCCAATTGAACTAACATTGATTTTTTCATAACCTTACTGAACCTTAGTTTCCTGGATATTGATAAAGGAGTCAGGTTGATACTTGCTCCTAAATCGCAGAGGCACTTTGTGAATTCAAGGTCACCTACCACATAGTGTATTGTGAAACTTCTTGGATCTTTCAGCTTGGATGGCATCTGACCAGTGACTATGAAACTACAAGTGCCAGTTAAAGCTACCGTTTGGTTCTTTCCCACGTACGCTTGTTTGATAATATGTCATTTAAAAACTTAACATATTTGGGCTTGTGTTCCAAAGTCTCAACAAATGAAAGATTTATTTGCATTATCTTTAATTTCTCCATAAATTTTGTAAATTATGCATCCAGTTTAGTCTTTTTATTGTCTTTGAGCATATAGAACTTTGGGTGGATATGACAGAGGAGCAATATAGGGAGGGTATTCTCTCATGTCCATATCTTTCTCCTTTTCTTGTTCTTTCCTAATAAGATGACGGTTTACAACTTTTGTCTTTATTGGTTGTTCAAATTCCTTCCTACTTTGAAGTGTGATAGCTTTTAATTGTTCCCTCAATTTTTTTCGGAAGTGTGTGGGATATTCTTCGCATTTTATGCCGATAAGGCACTTGCCAATTGGCTTATTTGACCCTGTAAATTATTGATAACAGAGGCATAATTCTTTGTACCTGCTCAAATCTACCTTCCAAATCTTTTTGAGCATTATCTAAGCTCGCAAGCTTGTCCAAAGTCTTATCTAGCTTAAAATATATGGAATTAGGTATCTCCTATTGGAAATCGAGTGGCCCTCGAGGTCGAAATTGACCTTTAACATTGTTTGACTAAGAGAAGTTAAGGTGATTTTTTCACACAAGGTTATACATGTTTGAATAGTGATTATTCCCCCCTCTTAGACCATATCGAGCTCTCATATAGCTCGCTTGTTCTGGTTCATGATCCTTCATCATGAAACAATCAATGGTGTCATGGTTCATTTGCTCATACAACTTATATTTTTTAAAAAATTGTAACCGGAGCTGAGGAAAAAGCCTTCATATTGTTTGGTTGTTTAGTCAAGTTGTCAATTTTAGCTTTCATTTCTATGATTAGGTCAACAAATAAAGCTCTCTTTTGCTCTTAGAGGGTTATGTGTTGTCTACTTTGTTCATTCATCCACAAACAACTATTACTGGCCATTTCTTCTAGCAACTCTTTTGCTTGTTCAACAGTCTTTCGCATAAGCGATCCGCCCGATGCTGCATCTATGGTATCTCTTGTAGGTTGATTTACTCCATTGTAGAAAGTTTGTAAAAGGAATTTTTTTAGTAGGTTATGGTTTGGACACCTCCTTTGTAATTCCTTATATCTCTCACATGTCTCGTAAAGTGATTCCCCATCACTCTACTAGAAGTTCATGATTTCTTTACCATCTTCGTCGTCTTATTGACGGGAAAATACTTGTCCAGGAATACACGTACCAATTGCTCCCATGTTATGACATTTGAAGGACTCAACGAGCGATACCAAGCATTGGATTTATCCCTCTATGTGAACATGAAAAGCCTCGTTCTAGCAGCATCTTTCAACATCCCATGATATGAGAAGGTATCATATATTTCGAGGAAGTTTACAATATGTGCATTAGGATCCTCATTGATCAATCCATAAAATTGCACATTTGTTTGCAACATATTCAATAGGATAGGTTTAATCTCAAAAGAAATGGTTTGAATCAGTGGTCGAGTTACTCCTTGATTGGTAGCATTGAACCTCGGTCTCATGAATTCTATAAGAGTTCGCGGCTGGTTGCCTTGATATCCTCTTTGATTGAGCTCTTACTGAAATTCTTCCACCATTGATTCCTCTATTTCTTCTTCTTAGCATTTAGCTCGTCGAATGGCTCGTTCTAAGAGAGTGACGTCGAGTGATAAGGTTTTCACAATCTGACTTGTAACTTGAGTGACTCTTGTGTTCATACAATTACACAGACATAAGAGTGGTGAGAATGCTTTAAGACTACAAAAACTAAACTAATCATAATACTCCCTAGCAATGACACCAAAAATTTATTAAGGCAAGTTTTAATCTATTTAAAACCCTCAATACACTGTAAGTGCATGGGTCATGAATTGTAGTACGTGAGGTGTCAATCCCACGAGGAGTTGTGAACTAATCTAATCCTAAGTTATCTAAGGCTTAAAAATATTAATAAAATGAAAATAAAAACTGAATAGAAAAGTAAACATGTGAAGGTGAGTGATAGAAAATTAATTTGTGAAATTAACGCAAGAATTTAAATATTGAGCAACACCAAATTAACAATGGAAAATCACACAAGAAAATTTACCAAATTATGAGAGAGGTATTTATCCTATCATCAATGCTAACCTAATCATTTTATGTTATTGTGGTGTCAGTTCTAGACTATCGTAGTGTGGATTACTCTCTCTCAAGTTATAATCGCTAAACCTTAATTTAGTTGAGTTATCAAAATTTTAATCTCTTGATTAACTATCAGCTCACATCCTAATCAGTTTTTAAGCTCTCTAATAAACTACCAGGTCTCACATATGATCTCTCTCTGTACAATTGCCAATTTGATTAATTGTGTGATCTATTAGATTATTTAACTCTCATTATACAACCTAATCATTTCACGTTCGATTCACTTTCTTGATTTATTACCAAATCGTGAATTTACAGTAATCAATCACAACACCCAATCAAATTAACACAAAATGACTATTTCAACATTGAATCAAGTTTAAATCCCTAATGAAAAGTTAGAGTCATCATCGATCCACAACCCATAAACATAATCATATTCATCTTATACATTCAATGAAAAAAATGACAAATATGAATAAAACGTCACTTAGATGGGATTGAGATGACTCAGGAAGGTAGCAGTGTCAGAAGCCCTCTCCTTTTCTCTCTCTTCTTCTTCTCTCCTCTTGAAGCTTTTCCTGAAGTGGTAGAGTAAGCTCTCTTTTAGGGTTATATTCTTTTGCTTTTATAGTATTTTCTAATTAGGAAAAACTCTAGGGTTTTCTCAGGCTTCAAAAGTATTAAATGTCCCTAAAAAATGAAGTTTGGTAAGTTAATGCATGCTGTCTATCGTGCAAGCCACAATAATAAGTACGATTGTGACATCATCTGCCACATGCCACTATCGTGGCCCTAAAATTTACCTTTTGTCACGATTGTGGCAGATGATGTCACGATTGTGGCAACTCCTTCATCTTGGTTCTATCACGATCATGGCCCTGGGTTTTGTTTCGAGCTTCTTTCAATTCTCCCCCGTTCTTCTATAATTGATCTGAAATACTAACAAACACATCAAGGCACCTTAAATAGACAAAATTTAAGCTTAATGTCATACTCTAACCTATAAAACACTCAAAACACAAATGTTTAACCAAACAACACAATCCTAACCTAAACATGCACTAATTATTCAATTTAACAACTAAATGTTAAGTCAAAATGACTTTACTTAGATATAATTTTGATGTATAACAAAGAGCAAAATAAAAAGAAGAAATAAACAAACACAGACAAAGCAATACAGACAGAGCAACACAGACGAAGCAACACAGACAAAGCAATACAGATGAAGCAATAAAGACGAAGCAACACAGACAAAGCAACACAGACAAAGCAACGTAGACGCACAATAAGACACGGACGAAGACGCAATAATGAAGCAGACGAAGACGCGAATAGAAAAGCCGACGCAGAAGAAGAATTGAGAAGCAGACGCAAGAATCGGTTTGGATTAGTTACAGAACTCAACTAATTAACCGTTTCTAATAAAGAAAGAAGATTCAAGAAGCAGTTGGAGACGAAGGCTATAAATACAAGTCGAAGTCGAAGATTGAAAAGTTAGTTGAAAAGTTGCATAATTGAAAATTAGCAGATTTACATCTACGTGATCGTAAAAGCATTCTGTGCAATATAGTCGAGAGCTAATTTTACTGTAACAAGTGTTCAAACACTTATCTATGAGAAAGTGTTACAGATAGACTGAAGAGGCTAAGTGTGAAAGAATACTGATTGTAGAGACCTGAAGAGGCTCACAAAGAATGCTTGTAAAAGTTGAGGAGATAGTGAAAATCTCAAAAAGAACTCTGAGGATTGGACGTAGCCCACGGTTTCGGGTGAACCAGGATAAATCGCTGTGTCAACTACTCTTACTCTATATCTCTTTTAGATTCAAGTGTTATCATTACTTAATTCGTATACAAAGTATTCAAAGTTTTGATTAATTAGAATCTATCGGAAGTTCTGTAAAAGAATATTATTTCTAACAAATCGTTTTTTGAAAGAATTTCATAAAGGGGAATATACAATTCAACCCCCCTTCTCGTGCATTCTATATTGTTTTATAAGCATTGTATTAACGTGTGATTCACTTCAGCATTGTCATTTAAGTTCTCCTCTTTGGTACTGTAAGTTTTCTATGAACGGTTAAGTTTGATCTGCTATAGAGAATGCAGACCGAATTCAACTCCTTCCAAGTGATTGCAGCTCGGAAGAAACAGTGGGAAGTGAATGAGACTCCACTGGAGAGAATCATGTCAGGAGTGGTAAAAGGTTCAGCTTGTTTACGTGGTAACAATCGGGAATAATTTGGTTTAGATCATATGAAATTGGAAGGCATTGTATATATGAATCAGCCATAAAGAAGCATTAGTCAAATTTTCATACAACACTAACCTTTAAGTTTGTTGTAAGTGTTTGTTTTCTGAATTGCCCATTGTAATACGAAGCTTAAGTGTACTTTATGACATCCAAGATAATAAGGTAGGATTTGGGAATGGTGGTTGTGGCAATTGACAACGTTTTCTTAGCTGTAATGACTACATTCTTATACAATTATTATTATGGAATAAGGAATCAAAATGGATGCTTGTTTGGATGTTTATTCCTAGTTAGCGTAATTATTTCAAAGTTAACTGTTTGGATGCTATAACCTTCTTGTTTCAACATTTTATTTGGTCTTGCTGCAATTATCATAACCTTCTATCTCTGTGATCCAACAAAATTTAAACAGTAGTTTAGTTATAAAAAAGCAAAGGCTCACCCTATTTTATGAAGTTGGAATTTAATTTTGGTATAGATTTTGATATATTAAAAAATTGAAGAATTATTAAATAAATAAAATTCATAAATAATATTGAATATTTATTAATATGATTTTCGAAAAAAAGTAAATAAATAAATAATAATAATAAAAACTTCCGCGAAGTTTTTAGAAATGTCGCGGAACGTCTTCCGCGATGTTCCCAAAAAAACGTTGTGGATTCCTTCACATTCTATCACTATTTAAAAACATCACAGAAAAAACGTTACAGATTGTCTAACTTTTTTATGACGTTTTACAAAACGTCGCGAAATGTCGGCACATTTCGCGATATTTTTTGTAACGTTTTTTAAAACGTCAAAATACTCTTTTGTGATGTTTTTCGGACCTTTTGTGACGTCTTTAAAAGGCTTGTTTTCTTGTAGTGTGATGACTAGGAGAAGGAAAATAAAAAAAGTGTCTTTCAATATAAGGGTTTTTATTTTAAATATTTTTAAATAATAAACTGATTACATAAAAAAGAACATATGGCAACCACAACTACATCAGATATATTAACGGAGACCCTAACATTAAGCTACTTTTATAACAAAATGAAAATTGGAATATTTTAATGCTACTTTTTTAAATTTGAACTACTATTATAAAATTGAGTAAAATTCAAGAATTTTTATAATTAACTCTTATAAAAATGTACTTTCCATTTTTTTAATGGAACCTTTATATAAATAAAGGAAAATGTTTTGATATCTAATCTAACGCTTTTTTAATATGCCTTAAGCAATTGAGAAAAGTATGTTTAACTTAGTTCACCATCAATTTAAAAATAAAATCTACTTTCAGTGATGGTACAAGAAGTAATATTGCAACATCTTTGCAAACAAAATGTTGATACATGTATCTTATCCGTTGCCCTTTGATTTGGTATCTGTAGGGTTAACAGCCGGTGTCGCACACCCATTTTCATCAAATAACCTGGCTGGTCCTTCTATTTAGACTATTGACGCCATCGATTATTAAGGGCCATTTGATGAAAGAAGACGAAGTACCCTTCCCTACCTTCTTCCGTCAAACCCCCTTTTTTTGTAGCCAGGACTTACCCTTCCTGCAATTCCATCTGCTTCAATCGAATATTCGGCTAAGCTGCAAACTCATTGTGTGGCTGATTCTCCATAGCTGTTTGAAACAGATGCAAAGTCGAAAGAAATCCTAAAGAGCCAAGGTAAATGGACTTAAATATTCATTTTTATGCCTTTTGTAAAAGCTTCAACCCTTTCACTGTATAGATCGTATCTCGACAACTTGGTCATGACCCATTTGCAGAAACTTAGGAAATCATCTATTCTCAATAGGTTTTCTTCATTTCTGTTAAATAGCCGTAAGACCCCCTTGTTATCAATCAAGTCGTCATTCTACACTGGGAAGAAGCTTAGATTCTTAAGTACGGAAGTAATAAATCAAACTGTGGCTTATGTTCTGGATAGGAATTCGATCGTTAATGGAGAAAGGACTCGTCGAATCCCAGTCGCCACTAGAAGAGAAGCTCAAGCTGCATTGCTAGATTACTTGCATTGCACTAGATGCTTACAATTCATAGATGCGGAGAATATGAGTAAAAATGCACCTCATTTCCTTGAAAAGCTTTTAGAAAATGTTGATACTGAAGTAGATGTTGGGAACTCTGTTACCCGGTTCCTTCGGTATCATCCCATTAACGAATTTGAACCTTTTTTCGAGAGTTTGGGTTTAAAGCCTTGCGAATATAATCACCTTCTTTCGCGTGATTTGATGTTTCTGAGTGATGACGATTTGCTGCTGCATAATTGTCATGTTTTGTATAACTATGGAATTCCAAGAGATCGTATAGGAAAGATATTCAAGAAAGCTATGGAAATTTTCCGGTATGATCATGGGGAACTGGAATTAAAGCTTCATGCTTACGAAGAATTAGGGTTAACCCAGTCTTTTGTTGCAGAGTTGGTGGTCTGCAGTCCTTATCTTTTAGTTGGAGGAGTTAATGCAGATTTTATCAAAGTGATGGAAATATTGAGGGAAGGAGGAATCACATTCAGCTGGATGGTGGAGCATTTGGATAATAAGATCTTTTATAACTGGAGCCAGTTGCTTACACTTCTAAACTTATTTGAAAGTACAGGATTTAGTAGGAGGCAGTTAGGGGTACTCATAAACCAGCATCCAGGGATTCTTTGGGAAGCTTCAGGCAACAGAGCACTTATCTTAATCAGTTTCCTACTTAAATTTGGATCCACAATGAACTGGATATGTTCCTTGTTTCCCCAGATCCCACAGATGCCAATTGCGGAATTCGTTTTGAACATGAGGCATTGCTTGTTGTTTTTGAATGAGATTGAGATGGAGGCGAATGACATTGGAAAGATTATTTGCTCACATCCGTTATTGCTAGGTTCTTGCAGATTGAAGAAAAGTAACACCATTCTTAATAATGTTAATGTTGGTAAGATGCGACTTTGCCGAATCATCAAGGAGAACCCACCAGAACTTAAAAAGTGGGTGATTGGATCAAAAGTTGAACGGTTACCACGCTCTGGAATGGTATTAAGATCAAAAATGCTGAAGACTAAATTCTTGTTAGGTTTGGGATTTACAGAGAACTCAGAGAAAATGGAGAAAGCATTCAGGTTGTTCAGAGGCAAGGGGACAGAGCTGCAAGAGAGATTTGACTGTTTAGTGAAATCTGGTTTGGACAGGAAAGATGTATGTGAGTTGGTCAAAACGTGTCCTCAAAGTCTTAACCAAAGTAAGGATGTTCTCGAAATGAAGATAGACTTTCTTGTAAGTGTTCTAGGTTACCCCATATCGACTTTAGTTGAATTCCCATCATATCTTAGCTATACGGTAGAAAGAGTCAAGCTCCGTGTTGCAATGTATAATTGGCTCAGGGATCAAGGGACAAAATATTCCATGGCCTTGAGTAGTGTAGTTGCATGCTCGGATAAATTGTTTTTAAAGAAGTTCGTAAAGCCTCATCCAAGAGGCTTCGAAGTTTGGCAGAATATGAAACGAAAAGTTCATTCAGAGTAAATTACTTGTTGCACGTAAGAGAATAATAACTGTGTGATTCAAAAGGTTAGGAAATCTGCTCCTCCTGGGAAATCACCAAGGTGAGAATTCTCTTTTATTTGTATAATCTAAGCCAGTAGGCAATTCCTATAGTTTTATAGGCCCCGGGCGAAATTAAAAAAAAAAGGCCCTAATAAATTAACAATATATTTAAGTTTACATATTTGTATAAAACATAAATGATTCAATTTATAAGTTTACATAATCAA
>JANJEY010000008.1:45711564-45723618 GCA_024703695.1 Erythroxylum cataractarum
ACTGATAGACTTGTACATTTATGGTTTTTAAGAAATGAAATGAGAAAAGTATTTTGGTTTCAAAATTTAGTAATTTGTATATTATGGTTTTATTATCTTGATACCATGTGGATTATAGAAATGATCATTCGTAAAGCACCCTCATCGTAGGTTATATATCGGAATGACCTACGGGTGTCCTGGTGCGTATTCTACGGTAAGGGGGCGCTACAACCAAATATGTGATAAGCCTAGAAGATCCTAAAGAATGCCCATGAAGAATCCCAAATATTTTGACTAATATTTTGGTTTGACATGCATGATTTGCATTGATTTTTACAAAAAAAAAAGGCAGTACATACAACATGATGGAGATTATGGTTCTAAACAGTTATTATTTTATTGCCAGTTGCTTGCTTAAGAATAGGAGTAGTTGTTATTTTAACTATTATTGCAAATGTGATCCTATCTCTTAGAGACATGACCTAAGAAGTAGAAAAGCAGTTGAGTTTCTTGTGTATTTAAATCTCCATTCAGTCATCAATGAAGGGGCTAATTCCAATTAAACTTACTAGTTTATTCTCATTATAAGCATAATACTATTTTTCCATTAAAGAATTGATTTAGCTTTGATTGGGACCTAACATTGGTATCATAGCTACTCTCTATGGCTACCAACAGGGACAAGATTGAACAATTAGAAGTTAGGCTCGGACAACTTCAAGACGACTTTGAACAGATGGAGTTTGGCCTTGCTGACAAGCTATGACATATGGAGGAAGCCATCACCAAACTATTTGAGGTTAATGCTCTCCACTAAGGAGGGACCTGGAAGCAGTACTAATGATCGACAACCTCATAACAATAGAGTAGAAACAACAGATAGCAAGGAAGGGGGATGACCAATGTTCTCTTCCAAACTAGCTAAACTAGAATTTCCAAAGTACTCAGGTGCTGACCTGACCAAATGGTTCACTCAAGTGGATCAATTCTTTGAGTACCAAGGCACTTTAGCACTAGACAAAGTGTCATTGGCCTCTTTTTATATGGAAGGAGAAGTCAATCAGTGGTGGCAGTGGTTGCAAAGGGCTTATCAAGAGGACGGGAAGGAAGTTACATAGGATATTTTTGTTGAGGAGCTATGGTCTCGGTTTGGTCCTACAAATTGTGAGGACTTTAATGAATCCTTGTCCAAAATAACGCAAGCAAGTTTCTTACGGGACCATTAATGGGAGTTTGAGAAGTTAGGAAATAAAGTGCAAGGATGAACTCAAAAGGCTTTAGTGGTCACATTTATGGGGGAGCTAAAACATGACATTACCAATGGCATTAGGTTGTTCAAACCCAAATCACTAAATAATGTTATCAGCTTGGCTTGCATGTGGGATGACAACTAGCTCGACAAAAGAAAGTAGCACGATTTTTTATTCCATAGGCTGCTTCCATTTCAAATAAGAGCACAACGTATCCTCCAATGAAGCGACTCACCTGGGGTGAGACGCAAGAAAAACAGGCACAGGGGCTTTGTTTCAATTGTGATGAAAAATTTACACCAGGTCACCAATGTAAAGGGACAAAACTTCTACTGTTAGAAGGCAACACTGAATGTCCACAGGATGATGAAATTAAAGATCCAACAAATTTTCATCCGGAGATATCGCTTCATGCATTCTTAGGACAAACAACTCTTAAAACAATGTAGGTGATGGCAAAGATCGGTCATTATGAGGTGGTAGTCTTAATTGATAATAATTCTACTCACAATTTTATTTGGCCAGTATATTGCAATTACCAATAATTCCAACCAAACCTTTTGAAGTCAAAGTAGCAAATAGGAAATCATTAAAATGCCAAGGACGGTTCAATAATGTTCAGATTCTACTCCAAGGTATTCCTTTTGTCCTCACTTTGTATGCTCTACCATTAATCGGGTTAGATGTGGTCTTAGGAATCCATTGGTTGGCACAACTAGGAACGATGGCATGTAATTGGAAACAATTAACTATAGAATTTCAATGGAACAACCAAACTCAAAAATTGCAAGGCTGAACACACAATCAATCAATCCACATCCATGCAAGCTATTTCCAAGGATGCATGATAAGGGAGCTCCATGTTTGTTATTTGCCTTCAATCCACAGTCAAGCCTACAGATGTCCATCCTGAGATGAAACCATTATTGCAGTAGTATCAAGACTTGTTCCAAGAACCTTCGCAGCTCCCTCCCACTAGAGAAGTAAACCATCACATCAACTTAAAGGAAGGCACTGAACCCATCAACGTAATACCATATAGGTATGTCTATTTTCAAAAAGCTTAAATTGAAATACAAGTTCATGACATGTTACAATTAGGGCTCATAAGATCTAGTACCAGTCCCTTTTCGTCTCCTATTTTATTGGCCAAGAAAAAGGAGGGATCATGACATTTTTGTACTGATTATAGAACACTTAATGCTGTAACAATCAAAGATCGTTTCCCAATTCCTATAGTTTATGACATGCTTGATGAACTCCATGGAGCTACATATTTCACCAAGCTTGACTTAAGGGCAGGATACCATCAGGTACAAGTCCATCCTGTAAAACTGTCTTTCATACTCGTAATGGTCATTACGAATACTTAGTCATGCCTTTTGGTCTTTATAATGCTCCATCTGCCTTTCAAGCAATCATGAATTCCATCTTTCACCCTTACCTTTGAAAATTTATACTAGTCTTTTTGATAACATATTAATTTATAGCCCCAATTGGACCATGCATTTTGAACATGTTCAAAAAGCTTTTGAAATATTAAGGCAACATCAGTTTTTTTTAATCAAACTCACTTAACGTGCCTTCGGTCTCCAAAAGTTAGTATACTTGGAGCATATTGTCACTCCTCAAGGGGTCAAGGTGGATCGAGGAAAAATTAAAACCATGTTGAATTGGCCTAGGCCTACTAATGTCTCTGAGCTGCGTGGAAGGTTATTACCGAAAATTTGTCCGCAACTATGGACTCATATCATGTCCTCTCACGAGCCCTCTAAAAAAGGGACAATTCGTCTAGACAGATGAAGCAGAAAGTGCTTTTGAGGAACTAAAGACAGCTATGACGACTATGCCAACACTTACAATGCCAAATTTCAATGAACCATTCATCATTGAATCAGATGCATTGGGTGATGGCATAGGTGCAATTTTGAATCAACAAGGTAAGCCTATTGCATTCATCAGTTGGGCCTTGGGCATCATCAAACGTTCATGGTCAGTCTATGCAAAGGAAATGCAGGCAATTCTTCATGTAATCAAATCAGAAGCTAGTCGCAATCCTTACATGAAGATGATTAGCAGAAAAACAACTGACACCCAGGCAATCCTTATAACTAGCGCAATGGTTTAGTGTTGCCTCCACAATCTAGTGTTATCCAACAACTCTTACGAGAATTCCACGATTCACGCATTAGGGGACATTCAAGGGTATTGAGAATATACAAGAGACTAGCACAACAATTTTATTGGCCATCCATGCACTAAGCTGTGAAGAATTACATTGCTTCTTGTGAAGTATGTTAGCGCACTAAGAGTGAGACTTTGTCACCAGCTAGGCTTCTACAACCACTGCCAATAACATGCCAAATTTGGGATGACATCACAATGGACTTCATTGATGGTCTACCACCTTTAAATAGTAAGAATGCAATTATGTTCGTGGTTGACAGATTGATAAAATTAGCGCATTTCATAGCTCTTAAACATCCATATACGGCAAAACTTTTGGCTGAACAATTGAAGGGGTGGTGAACCTTCATGGCATGCCCAAGTCTATCAGTAGTGTTCGTGAGCCAATTTTCATCAGTTCTTCAAAATTTTCAACACTCAGCTGAAGATGAGCTCAGCTTACCATCTACAGACAGACGAACAAATGAAAATGGTCAACCGTTGCATTGAACAATACCTTCAGTGTTTTGCATATCAACAACCCCGTAAGTAGTATTTATTCCTTCCACAGGCGTAGTTTTGATATAATAATACATATCATGTGTCTATAGGAATGACTCATTTCCAAGCTTTATATGGTAGACCACCACCAACAATTCCACATTACCAAGAAGGAAATTGTCTGGTTAATGAAGTCGACCATAGTCTAAGTTCACAGGATGCCATGTTACGACAGCTGAAATCAAATTTACATGTAGAAAATAATTGCATGAAACAGCTAGCAGACTCCACAAGGCGGGACATTGAATTCCAAGTTGGTGACTTTGTATTTCTGAAACTTCATCCCCACCGCCAACAATCGATGTTTAAAATAACTTATCAAAAGCTTGCCAGTAGGTTCTATAGACCTTACCAGATTGAAGAACAAATTGGAAAAGTGGCCTATAAGCTCAACTTGCCACAAGGCTTTCGCATTCTTCCGGTATTTCATGTATCTCTCTTAAAGAAGAAACTAGGAGAAACAATTATTGTCGGTGCGGAATTACCACCCATGGCTGTCGGTGGTGATTTAATTGTGGAACCAAAAATGATTTTGGATAACCGTTGGGTTAAGAAAGGATCTAAGTTCATTGCACGAAGTTTGGTCAAATGGAAAAATTTACCAGTGGAGGATGCAGCATGGGAAGACTCACAAGAGGAACAAGACAAATTCATCAACCTCAACCTTAAGGACAAGGTTGCTGTCAGAGGAGGCGGTATTGATAAGCCCAAAAGATCCCAAAGAACGCCGACGAAGAATCTCAAACATTTTGACTAATATTTTGGTTTGGCATGCATGATTGCAGGGATTTTTACAAGAAAGGCAGTACATGCAGCATGATGGAGATTATAGGTCTAAACATTTGTTATTTTATCGCTAGTTGCTTGCTTAAGAATAGTAGTAGTTGTTATTTTAAGTAATCTTGCATATATGATCCTATCTCTTAGTGACCTAAGAAGTAGGAAAGTAGTTGAGTTTCTTGTGTATTTAAATCTCCATTCAGTCGTCAACGAAGGGAGCTTATTCTAATTAAACTTACTGGTTTATTCTCACTGTAAGCATAATACTATTTTTTCCATTAAAGAATTGATTTAGCTTTGATTGGGACCTAACAATCTGTGGCTTAGACATTCCTTATCCAGGTTTTCAAGCTTCTTGGGATGCAAGTAACTATTTACAAACGATTCTTTATTGTTATCGCTTACCAAATAGCGATCGATGCTAACTCCCTTTGAGATTCTTTACTGTTACCTCCCGTCTTACATATTCTACACGTGACTCTAGGGCATTGGTTGACAACGAAACCCATTCAGATTGTCAAATTTCACTTTTAGAGGGCTTAAAAGAAGATAAAAGTAACAAGCCAATCGAGAGTTGGTTTACGGTCATCTCCAGCTTTATAGACGAAAATCCCCAACTCAGAAGGACGAAACATAAGCTATCACCATTATTTACGACTCCTATAACATAATTAATTGAACTGGGAAAGTAACTTGCCTACATTATTTTACAATGTTTTCCATGCCATTCTCTCTTATGATATGTTAATCTCTGTGTGGTGTCAACCAGTTAACCTTTGACTTTGTTGGCTAAGAAGAAGAAACAATAACTATATTAGTTCCAAGTATTATTAAAAGGCGTAACAAAACATATACACAAGTCCTTATTAAATGGTCTAATATTTCGTAGAACACTCAAGAGAGTTCCTATTTGATTCACACGAGTCCAAGGTTACAAGGAGGGGGAAGTCAATGCAGTAAAACCATGTAATAACACTTCCTATTGATTGATTAAGTATTCAATCTGGTTATGTTCTTACGTGTGACAAGTACGATAACATCAAATGTAATTGCTCATGTTACAACAAAGGCACTGGATGACCCAGTGAAATGGCGGACTGCACCGAAGAGGCTCCTTGCAGCACCAAAATGTCTTATCCTATACACACCTGGAGTGGCCGACTGAGGAATCCTCCATTCAATGGTTGCCCGACTCCTTGTGCTCAGTCTTGAGGGTCTTGACCACTTGAATCGAAGGCAGAAATCATCGTCGTCATAAGCTGGCACCCACGAATCCTTGCCCTGAATCGTCTCCACGAGTGCAAATGTACCTTCCGTCATGAGATCATTCCTGGGGCAAGCAGACCAAAAAACAACAGTGACAGTGTCCCCTCTCTTGAAGGTGGAGTTCTGAGGAACATCTGCACTGCAGTCACCAAAATTGACACCGAAGGGTGTTGCATCCATCACAACTGGTGTAAGGAAGCTTATTTGTTTACTGAGGAGATTAGGAGGTTGTGGACCAGGCTGTCCGGGTTGGCCTGTGATAAGAGCATTTGCAAGCTTCTTGAACTCCTGAATATACGCACTATGAGTGTGCGGACCATATAAAGTAGAGCCACCCTGAAAGTGATTGTTTTTCAGTCAAAACAAGGATGCGTTATCAACTTACCACTACTATGGTGCATGAAAGTTTTAAAAAAGGCATTAGTAGCAACGAGCTGCGAATTGTTCCTTGTATGACCCACAAAATTAAGGTGTGGAACAATATGCAGTGAATCTTGCAGTCAAATAGAACCATGTTTTTGCTACTGACCATTGAACAAGTTAGTTACCTCGTATCTTTGAATTTGGTACTCTTCAAAAGTGGTCACGTATTGTGAATAACTATTACTCAATCCTGCTATGACAACATGGACATTGCTATTAAATTCTTGATTCCCAGCACTTGTGAGCACGGTCTTCATAGCATCTCGAAGACGTCTCCCAGCCATTGTTGTAAATTCTATTCAGAATGATTATTAGGAACTTCCCGAGAATATAAGAGACATAATGATTAAGAAAATCTTTCTGTCAAGCAACTGCCACAAGTTCTTAGAAATCAACAGATACAGAACAAAAGCAGGCAACGAAAGCTTATGCTACAACCAAGCTTCATGTGACTCAGAATGAAATGAACCCAGTTAAGTAGCAGAAATCATATCCAAAGGTAACAAAAACTTTGTACCTGAAGGGACACTAAGAATGAATAGCTGTCCCACGCGAAGGATCTGGATTGGAAGTACTGAAGGCTGTAAATCAATAAATGTAGTTATTACTCATGGTAAGAAGTGCATGAAAAAAGAGAAATTGTAGAGAACTTCTTCAAGGAAGAAACTACAGAGCCTTTAGTTGAAAACAGTACATCTAAGTTACTCCAGCTATTACCTACCTTTTCTGTTTCACAACAACTGAAAAAGAATACAGCATATGTATTGTAAACAAATAAATATAATAATTACTCACACATGAAAAGTGTATAAAAGCAAACGAAATTATAGAGAACTTAAATCATCATTTCCAGCAAGATAATAAAGATTAACTAGTTCAACACTGCAGATCAAAGTTATTCCAGCTATTACGTACAATCTTTGCTTCGTAGCCGTTAAAAGAGAATATAGAACATTTTTAAGAACCACACCATGTTGGAAGCAAATATTCAACTTACTGCCCAGTCATACGGTTCCTTCATTTCACCAGTATCAAGCAGGATGGGCTTTGGACTCTGGCACTGAACTTGTTCCTCAGATGGTGCTTTCAGCATATTGCGAACCAACTTCCAAAATGCATTTCCCTTTAGTTGCACGAAAAGTGGATTAGTATTCTGAGAGATAGGACAGTGAGACAGATAAGCATCATAATCACCTAATACCTTGTCATCTCCTTGTTTGAAATCAAAAGCCCCAGGTCCATCTGTTGTCCCTGCAGCAAATGCAAATCCCATTGCAGCAGGACATGTTTTAACCACTTCTGACCCTCCACCTTGCTTAGGAAGTGTCACTTCAATCTTAGACAAGTCCACAAAAGTGTGACGAGAGTCAACTTTTCCACTTATTTCCTCAGTTGCTTCATTGAAAAGATCCACAGCCTTTCTGAATTGTCTCTCTCCAATTATACGTGTGCTTTCAAACTCATCAGGATAACTGTCAGATTAAGAATCAGATAGAATTTAGCAATACAACTTGCCAATATTTCACTGTTGAAATCAATGTAATGCACAGGATCAAGGTACCCTGGTCCTCGGCCATAGCATAGTTCATTCTTTCCACCACAGGTACTATGATTGAAGTCACAAGGTAGGCCAGTGTCTATGCAGAAGGTTCCAAGAATATTGGGGCTAACATCACCACAGTTGGTTTGACAAAATGCAGATACAAATCCAGGTTTGTCAGCCTGCCTAAGAGCACTTCTGACACGTCTTGCAACACTTAGAATTTTGGTTACTGGTCTACCAGGAGGAGACTGGAATGATGAAGCTAGCTCCAGTAGCTCATGGTCTACGAAAGATGAAAACAAGTTACTTAGTGTCCCACTATTGACTGATCATCATAATAGAATTCTTGGAACCAACAATTTTGAACCTCCATCTCCCTCACTTGGATAACTTGGTTACAAAAAGCATGTTGTTTCAACATACAACACATTAGACCCAAATGTGTAAATTTCTTTATACCTTGGAAAATTAATACTTGACAGAAGTAATGATCACCTTCTTCATTACAAAAAGACAACCATTTCAATTGTTGCAGAAATTTATAAACTAGAGTAGAATAGTTAAAATTTCAGAAAAGAACAAAAATACTATTTTCCATTCAGAACAGAAAAGAGAACTAGAAAAAGGCCAATCGAATAACAGTGATTATCAGCATAGTGCAGTTAAAATTACTAGCTAATGTATGCACCTGCTGAAGTTTGTCAAAAATGAGAACTTCTATTAAAGGTAGGCTGAAATAAGATGAGGCAAGTTTACAAAGACAACCTTTTCTTGAGCCTTTGTCCAATTGTCTCACTTAGATAAAAATGGAAGTGTATAACTTACGATTAACACGTAGGTCTGGTATTATGGATGAGACTCTTCGAGGGATATCATGAGCTACATCTTCGTCAGGATATGAGTTCCTAGCAGGATGATCACCATTCTTTTCAAACCAATCTTCCATAAATCGTGCAGCAGCACCCTTGTTATCCCCACTTATCAAAGAGTTTGTGCGGCTCATAGAAGTTCCATGAGTTGCAAACCAGTTGAAACTGCCAACTGGGCCCCACTCATCATCTACAAACTTCAAAAGTGTCATCTCTTTGTCGACATCATATTTGTATTTGCTTCTCTCTTCTGCAGGATTATTAAGATATGCGCTAGGACTGCGGTTTACACTAGCATCTAAAAGCTCCCCTGCAAGAAAAAGGCCAAGCATTAGAAGAATACATATATCTTGATAAAATCAATCACTGCCTAATTCAAATAGAAGGAGGAAGGCGGGGGGAGAGAGAAAGTATGCTCTGGGGTACAGTGAATCAGCTATTATTATAGCCTTCAGCAACGACATGCTACATGTCTGTATTTGAAATATGAATATCAAAGAACTGGCTAAAAAGAATAGAGAGAGGAAGATTCTTGATAGGATCATGAACTCAATACTACTATCACATGCAAATTGTATGTTTGTACAGTTAAGAAAATTGACAAAATCCACAAAATTTATAGGTGCCAAGCATTCATTAAAAACTAACTTCATTATGTTAAAGAAAAAACAAACAATAACTGTTTTTGTTCCTTTACAGTGATCACTTCCTTCATCTGCGAAAATAGTAGATTTTTCTATAATTCTGTAAATGATGAGAGAAGAGATCATGCAGCAGAAAAGGAAATTTGGCTGTTATATCAAACCATCTTCACCTTTATTCACAAATATTTGTCCAGGGCGGAGATTTTCATGAGCTTGTATTATACTATTCTCAATGCCATCCACAAGAACATCAAAAGATTGGCGCACAAATCCAAGAGATGTGACAATGTACACAATGTATTGAAGATAACCCCCAGGACCAGCATGAGTGTGAATACCGCTGATAGCTACATTTTTTTCGGTATAGAGGTCACCGTATCTGCCATTTAAAAACTTAGATGTTACTTCATTAGCACACCTCAAACTTGAATGGAAAAAGTTGTGAAGATTAACTATTGATTATACTGTCCTTTCATGTGTTATTAGTAATATGATCTTCCAGACAAAATGACTAGAACCAAAATATCATGTGATTTGATAATAGACGTGAAATTTGTTTCATCTCATGTTACTACTAGTAAGCAACAAAGTCTACCTGAAACTAAAACAATTAGCTGGAGAAAGAAGGTTCGAAGGAGAAATACCTTGCCTTTAACCTCTCAAGTACTTTGATGGTCACAATCTGAGAGGCCATGCAAGCATCAAGATTCACAAATACAACTCGATTTCCTTCTGGGTCTGCCACAATGAAGGTACGAGCTCGCAAGCGGAAGTGAATCCCGGAAGCAATCTGATCCATGTTAGCATAACCCATCATATTAACATCAGCAGCAGGTCCTGTTATGTCATAGCTTCCAAGGCCAATTAAGTATTTGGAATCTGAGAGTACCCCTCCACCTTGTATCAGCAGGGCTAGAGAAACCCACAAACAAATAGTTGCACCCAGTCCCGAAAGACAAGGATTAAACACTGAACGTAACTCCATCTCGTTTAATATATCTTAATTCTCTCTTCTCATTTGCCTGCATTGAATGCATTTACAACGTTCAAAATCATCAAAAGTAACATCCTATACAGGGTGAGGTCTGGGTACATTCCATATAGAACTCAGATTAGGAAGTCAAGTAATTGGCTTTAGTTCAAGAAATGGTTGCCACCACTATGTCTACAGAAAACCAAATATAGGCCTGCGAAAAGAAAAACAAGCTCTGATTGGTGTAGCTAAGTTTTATCCTAATATATAGCGCTAAGATCACTCGGAAGCATGCTCAACAAGGGGATAGGGTTATGTGCACGCCCCGTGAACCTCTTACAAAAATCAAAGTGACAATCTTTGTGCAAATAAATGAAAACAAAAATGACTTCCAAAACAAAAGTGAAGAAAAATCGCACATAGAAATTTCACACCTATAGCATGCATGAAAAGAAAAGTGCAAGAGAACAGACCCAAAATCAAACACTACAATGGCAACGCCCCAATACCCTCAAACAATAAAGATAAAGAATTATCCCTTGACTACCTAAAGCTTTCAACATAGATAAAGCTTAAGATAACACTCTATCAATCAAAAGTTTTACTGTTGACTATAGTGACAGCATAAACCCAGCATCATATCCTACTTTCAAGATAGACTAAATTATCAACAGAGAACTACACCAAATTGCCAGCAGCAGTAAGGATCAAAAATCGATCAATAACAGGGACGGAAAACAGCCCCAAATTTGAGAATCTTCAAACAGCAGCAGAACTTCAACATGTAAAATAAAAAGGGGGAAGTTTTCAGGAAAGAAAAAGAAAAAGAAAAAAGTTTGTACCTTTAACACCAAATTGGATAACTTGATGGTGGGAAGTTTCCTCACAAAACTCTATGCTTTCTCTCTAAGCATTTATACACACATGGGCACATATTTATGGAAGATGATGGCCACCTACAATTCTTACAGGGGTCAAAAGGGAATAAGATAGAAGCTTTATTGCTGTTTTGGTTTTGGGCCACGGAAAAGCGAAGACAATGTTATTCTGTCTCGTAGTTCATTTGGCGACCTTATCAGAGTCTTGTTTAATTTTATGATATATCCCAGTTGGGTGCACCATATCGTGTACTATCGAATGTTGACTCCTGTAATAACAGCTTTATATGTTACTGACTGTTTACACGCACTGTTTGATGTTTGAAGTTTGATGTTTGAAGTTTGAACTTATGAACTAGTTGGTGGTCGTGGACCTGAGCCTGCCTCTTCCTTTTCACTCAGTCGATCCAGCCCTTACGTAGCAAGCGTATAGTTGTTGACTTTATTAGTAGAAACAAATAATAAAATATAAAAATTTTATATCTTTCATTATTTGGTTACCAATCTAATTTATTTTTGTTCTGACTCTAAATTATAAAAATATAAAATTTTATTCTTTCCAAAATTGTAGAACAAGATTTCTTGTTCTTGTGACATAAGTAAAACTCATAAGCAACCTTTAGAAATACTCATTCTCCACAAAAGCAATTATTATTATTATTATTATTATTATTATTATTATTATTATTATTATTATTATTATTATTATTATTATTATT
>JANJEY010000008.1:45752184-45768476 GCA_024703695.1 Erythroxylum cataractarum
AATGGAGTGCTGCCGTAACTCGTGACTCACTCGGTCTCTTGCTCGTCACCTGAATGGGGGAGATTAGAGGGGGTGAGTTATAAAGCTCGTGGGAACATATTTATAATATCAAAATAAGCAAAAGCAATCAAAAATAACCCATTGTCGTGGTACTTGCTGAAATCATAGAAATTGAACATGCATGATTCATTATCTTGAAATGCTTGAATCTTGAACAATTCATGATGCATGATACATAACAACAGCTCATAAACACATAACATAACATAACAAGATGGTTTGGGTTAGTCCCTGATTCGTGACGTACTACACATTCCCATTGAAATGGTTGTGTAGACGTAGTTTCATGAGGGAATCCTTGTGAGAAACCCTGTGCCACTTGCGGGTAGGCGGGAGAAGCCTTTTCATGAGTCAATGTACACTTGACTGTTCGTGAGGGACATACCACAAACCCACATAACATGCATGATTCAAATTCTTGTAAACTTGTTTGCCCAACTGGCACTTGCTTGTAAACTTGCTTGTCATACATTTCGGAAAGCATGCATTCATGTGCATGTATTTGTGAAAGGAGAAAACCCCTTTTTGAAAACCTTTTCATAAATCATGAATTTGAATCATATAGAAAAATATAATCATCCCACAGTAGCATGTAATGCAATCACTGATGATGCAATTTAAAGCATTAAATCTTTCTTAATTTGAACAAAACAATGAGTAACTAATTTAATCTATTATAAATATGAACCCACCTTGAATTCCTTACTTGTTCTTTCCTAGTAATGAGTTTCCTCTAGATCGTCTTGCTCCTCTTGCGTCACTTGATTTCCTAAAATAACAACCAAAGTCCCATTCAATAACTCATGCTGAAAACATATTTCCATTCTTAACTTCCATCCAAACTTTCATATCCTTAGAGACTGATTCAGAACTTCATTACTTCACAAAACTTGTAGATCTATGACTCCAGTTTACAACGCATTAAAAATCACCTCAAAAGGACTTCTGTAACAAAAGATAAGCCCAAAACACTAAAATTCAACTTTGCTGGAAACTTAGCCTTGCCGCGACGAAGGCTCGCTCGTTGCGACGTGCGGCCTGGCACGTCGCAGCGTGCGGACTGATGCACGTCGCGGCGTGCGGCCCAGCACGTCGCGGCATGCGGACTGATGCACGTGGCAGCGTGCGGCCTTACGCACGTCACGGCATGCGGCCTTACGCATGTCGCGACATGCGGGTATGGAGATCGACTCCGAACCCAGATTTTTTGACATTTTCAAACCTTAATCCTTTCCTTTCTCATCTACAACACATCCAACCCTTGAATCATGTCCCATACTTCCTTTCTAGGTTCATTCTAACACAAAATCACCAACAAAAACAACAACCCAAAGAATTTCTACTAATTTTTCCCATAAACCCTAAACCATCGTTTCCTACTCATTCTAAACTATATTAGGGTTTTAAAGCATTCTAAACAAGAAGAAACAATTGTATACTTACCCGAGAATGCTTCAGATCCTTCAAGAAATCGTCAACCTTAGTTTCCTATTTTTCTTCTTCTTCCCCTCTCCTACGACTCTCTCTTCTCTTCCTCTCTTCTTCTTATTTTCCTTTCTTTTCTTTTCTTCTTTCTAACTCTTTCCGTAAGCCTAAAAGAATAAGCAAGGACTATAATTCCCCTCTATGCAAGCCTTAAACCTCTTACCCTTAAGTGATCTTCCATGTTTGTCCTCATACATTTTACCCTTATACACTTTCATTCTTTCTTTACCACTAATTCCACACTAATCTCAATTTAATCTTAATTTCTACTAACACTTCCACTAAAAATCAAACTATGCGACAATAAATACAATCAACTTAATGCATACTTAATAACATCAAGAAAAACAATTTGGGGCCCAACATAGAGAGAAGTGGTCTTGAGTCTTATGCTTGCATTTTATACAACTGCTGCATGAATTTAATTGCTTGTGGTATAATCTTGATCTATCTCTCCATTTGAGCATCTACTTAAACTCATTTAGTTTAGTTCTCTAACCACCCTTACACACTGTTTCTTCTTAATCCTTGCATGTTCTTTGGTGATCAAGGAAGGAGTTTTGTATTTGCTACAGCTTAAACAAAGAGAAGATTCAAGAAAGGAGGAGCATTATCAAAGGTACAAGTGCTAAAATTTCATGTTCTTATAATCTATAAATGAATGTATCTATGATTATGGAATTTTGGGGATGTCATGGGGTAGGAATTTAGATTTCAACAATTCCACTACCTTGTTGGGCCTGTGATGCATGAATCCATATCGACCTAACAGTGATATCAGAGCAAGCTTATGCATGTATTAGATGATGTATTGAACATGTGCAAACTATTTGCTGGGTTGTGACTGACATGCATATTGATTTGGAAAAATTCGTATAAATTATAGAAAAATTTCTATTTTTCTTTCATAGAAATGTTTATAAGGTGTTTTATCATGTTTCTGTTGAAAAAATTGCAATTAAATGTCATTTTCCATTTTATTTATAATTAATATCCAGTTAGTTCATATGTTGGTTTCTGGGAATTTCTAGAAAGCTGAATCAGACTGAATACAAGTGTTGATTTTGAAAATTTCTTAATAATTCTAAATTTTTTTATGATTTTATTTCAAAAAAATGTTTATAAGGTGTTATATTATGTTTCTATTAAAGGAAATTGCGATTGAATGTCATTGCTATTTTATTACGAATTTAGTTTCAGCTTATTGCATGTATGAAGTTCTGGGAAATTCTAGAAATCTGATGAACATGCATGCCTGTAAATTCCATATTAATTTTTATAAAAGTTGTTTTTTATGAATTTTATGTATGGACATTCAAGATAAGATGTTTCCACTTGTATGATATGTATGACATTGGTTGTTACAGTGATTGTCTTATGCATGCATGATGTAGAGTTTGACTAATGTTAGAAGTAATATGACAAGTGTCATAGACATGTGATGTGCTGGCTAATTCTACTAAGTTAATAAATAATTCCTAGGAATTAGTTTGTGAAATTGTTTTTAGGCACATTTAGAATGTGTATAAGACTCTAGAATTTTTACATAATTAAATTTGATTCAATTAATAAATCAAGTCAAAGTCAACATTGGTCAGCTTTTTGAAAGTTGATGGAGTTGACTTGTTTAATGAATTATGGTGTATGTGTTTCATTTATAAGACCTTAATAAATTTTTTATGAGATAAAAAATGTATTATTTTGTTATTAGTAGCATGCTAAATGCAAGTTCTTGAAATTAAGGTTCTGGAAATTTTTGGACATCGAATCGGTCTTTTTAGTGTCTAGAAGGTTAACTTATTTGTCTTGATGATTTTGGCCGTCAAGATATTTTTAGCTTGTGCTGAAATTGTCTAAATAAATTTGAGATGACCTAGGTATATTATAAATGACTAATTGATGTTCAAAAATTTTGGAAACCCTAGGGATTAATTTAGAATTAATCCAAGTAGAGCATTGCATTTCTAGTGTGACTAGAAAAAGACGTGTACTAGAATTAAAGTGTTTATTTTGGACATCAAAATAATTGATATTTTAGGATTACTAATCAAATCGCATTCATAATTTGAATTACCTAAGACTAACACTAGTACCTAATTCGGTTCAAGAGTTGAATCAAATCACAAACTTTAGATGTATAGTCAAGTCACAACCTAAATTAAACCCTCTTTGTGTGATACATGCATTAGATGCATTTTAAGGATGGTTATAGACATAGGCTCAATTTAATTGAGTTGTCTATAATCTAAATATATATGTGATATATATATATATACAATATCATCCAAGTATTGATGAAACCAAAAAATAAATCCCTCAACTAAAATATTAGGACTTACGCCTTCCATTGATATGGTAAGAACTAGAGTTCTTTTAGAGTTGGGTTGTTGGGAAAACATAAGCTCACTCTACAAGAATATGTTCAAACCATGGAGATTAGATTTTCAGATTAATGGGTTGGTCCTAACTGAAGCATTGATTTGTTGGGTAAATCCAAGGTCAACATGGATAGAGGCGAAGTTGGGTTATATATATAGGATGTATATGAATCAAGAGTTGATAACCTAATGATTGTTCTAAATCAACAGTTGATGGCACAAGTCGATAGTTGCATAACTGAATGCAATTGGCATGAATGATACCTACTGATTGACCTAAGGTGGCTTGTTGGGCAAACCTAAGGTCATTCTTAGTGATATTGGATATCGACCCATTAGGAAAAATATAAATTTTCTTCAATTTGTAGTGAGGGCTATGGATTTGGATAAAAATAGTGGGATCCCATAATGCATGTGATTAAAGTCTTTATCGATATGCATCAGTCTACATTCTAACACTTTCTCTCATTCTTCTAGGTTATTAAATTGCCACGATGTCTTCAACCAGTGTGAACCTATGCTTTCTATTAGACTCCAACAAACTCGTGGGACCTAATTTCTTAGATTAGCTACGGAATTTGAGAATTGTTCTTAAATATAAGAAACTAGGATACATCTTAGATGAACCATTTCTCGACCCCCCTGCTACCGGTGCACTGATGAGGATCAGAAAGCTCATAAGAAGCTACTAGATGATAGTGAGCTAGCGAGCTGTATATAGCTGGTCTCTATGGCACCAGAATTGCAAAAGCAACCTAAGGCTATGGATGCTCATACCATAGTCTACCATATAAGGGAACTATTTGATGAGCAAGCTCAATTTGAAAGGTTCGAGACCTCAAGGTTTCTTTTTTGCTCTAGGATGGTTAATGAATCATCCGCTGAAGATGTGTGAATACATTAAGAGGCTAGCCAATTTGGGCTTCATAATGGATCATGAATTAAATATATTCTTAATTCTGACTAGTTTGACTGATAGTTATTCACAGTTGTGCTTAACTATCAAATGAACCAAATATTCACCTTGATACTTAAATTGATTAATATGCTTAAAAAAATTTAGCAAACTGTTAAGAAAGACAATAAGGTTGTGATGCTGGTGGACTCTCCTTCTGGTTCTTGCAATAAGAACCAAAAGAAGAAGAAGTATAAGAAGCCAGTAGGAGTGTAGCAAAGAAGAAGGCAAAGGAGACTACATCAAAGGGGATATGCTTCTATAGCAAAAAGGAAGGACATTGGAAGAGGAATTGCAAAGCCTATTTGGAGTTGCTAAAATAGAAGAAGGCATTAGATGCTCCATCATCTACTTCAGGTATGTTATTTGTCATTGAGGTTAATACTATTTCTAAGCATAACATTTGGTTATTAGCTACTGAATGTGGCTCACACATATATGTTGATATGCAGGGTCTTAGGGATAATAGATTGCTCAAAAAGGGAGAGATGGACCTAGGTGTGGGAAATGGAACAAAAGTTGCAACATTAGCCATAGGAACCTATGTTTTGTATCTTTCTAGTGGGCTAAAGTTAACTTTGGATAATTGCTTTTATGTACCTGTTGTGATAAAGAACATTGTATCTATTTCATGTCTTAATAAAGTGAGATTTCATTTAACTTTTTCTAGCAATGATTGTTCAATTAAGTTGAATGGTACTGCTACATTGCGCAATGGTATTTACATAGTAGATATATGCAATCCAATTTTAAATATCAATGAAAATAAAAGACAAAAATGAGATAACTTAAAATCATCTTACTTATGGCATTGTTGACTTGTCCATATAAGTGAGAGACACATGGCTAAGCTACACAAGAGTGGTAGCTTAGGGTCATTTGATTATGAATCATATGACACATGTGAAACTTGCTTATTAGGCAAGATGATGAAATTATCTTTTAAAGGAAGGGTGAACGAGCGAATGGGTTATTAGACCTAATACATTATGATGTATGTGGTCTAATGTCCATTCATGTTATAAGTGGATTTATTTACTTCATTACCATTATCGATGATTATTCACGATATGGTTATGTGTAAATAATGAGATGCAAGTCTGCTTATTTAGGCATGAAGTAGAGAAATAGCATGGTAAACGTGTCAAGATACTTCGATCACATTGAGATAGTGAATACTTGCACAAGGAGTTTCTATTGGACTCCATCTTACACATTGCAACATAATGGTGTGGCTGAAAGGAGAAACTGAACCTTTTTAGACATGATAAGGTCAATGATGGGCTTAGCAGATCTACCGAAATCCTTTTGGGGTCATGCACTCGAGACTACTATTTATATGATAAACAGAGTCCCTTAAAAAGAAGTTGATGTTACTCTATATGAGATATAGAATAATAAAAAACCCTATCTTTCTCATATGAAAGTTTGGGTTCGTCTGGCTTACGTGAAGCAGATTCAATCAGACCAGCTTGAAGTAAAATCTGATAAATGTCTATTTGTAGGATATAATAAGGAAACAATTGGATATTAGTTCTCCAATGCTTTACAACAAAAGGTGTTTGTCTCAAAGTATGCTGTCTTTTTAGAGAAAGAGTTTCTTCTAAGAGAAGACAGTGGGAGCAAAGTTGAACTTGATGAAGTTCATGATGATCAAATAGACGCAGATTAATTGCTTGAACCTGAGATTTTTGTTCACAGAGATGAGACAATAGTTGAACCTTCTGACATATCAAATGTTCATAGGTTAAGTAGGATACGCAACGTTCCAGAGAGATATGGATTTCTTGTAAGTGAAAAAATGACATATTGCTCATAGAGAACGATGAGTCTACAACTTATGAAGAGGTTTTGAAGAGGTTAGAATATGAAAAATGGCTTCAAGCCATGAAGTCCAAAATGGATTCCATGCTTGAAAGCCAAGTATGGACTTTGGTTGACCCACCCAAAGGGATAAAACCTATATGGTGCAAGTAGATTTTCAAGAAGAAAATCGACATGAATGGTAATGTGATTATCTATAAAGCAAGGCTAGTTACTAAAGGTTATCGTCAAAGACAAGGAGTTGACTATAACGAGACATTTAGCCTCGTAGCCATGCTTAATCCATTAGAATAATCATAGCAATTGCTGCTTATTATGATTATGAGATATGGAAAATGGATGTGAAGATGGCTTTCCTAAATGGAAACCTAGTTCAGGATATGTTTATGATAAAACCTAAGGGCTTCATATCTAAAGATGGCAAAAAGGTATGCAAACTTTAAAAATCTATTTACGGATTGAAGCAAGCATCTAGGGGTTAAAACACCTGATTTGATGAGACAGTCAAAGAGTTTGGTTTCTTACAAAATTCTGATGAATCTTGTGTGTATAAAAAGGTTAGTGGGAGTGGTATCATATTCTTTGTGTTATATATGGATGGAATAGTACTAATAGGAAATGATGGCTCAAGTTTGCAATCAATCAAAATTTGGTTGTCCAAGAATTTTTCCATGAAAGACCTAAGAGAAGCAACATATATATTGGGAATAAAGATCTATAAAGATAGATCAAGGAAGTTTCTAGGTCTTTTATAATCTACATATATAGATAAAGTGCTAAAAAGGTTTATCATAGAGCAGTCTAAGAGAGGGTTTCTTCCCATAACTCATGGGATAAAACTCTCGAAATCTATGTGTCCCAAGATGTAAAATGAGAGGACTCGCATGAGTATGATCTCGTATGCTTCTGTAATATGATCAATCATCTATGCTATGTTATGTACAAGATCGGATATATCATACTCTAAGTGTTATGAGTAGATATTAATTGTCTCCTGTGAGTGTCACTGGGTGGCAGTCAAGAATATCCTAAAGTACTTAAGAAGGACTAAGGATGTATCATTGATATATAGGGATGGAGATCTCGTAGTGAGTGGACATATAGATTCCATTTTTCAATATGATCAGGATGATTCCAAATCTCAATCAGGTTACATTTTCAAACTGAATGGTGGAGTAGTCAGTTGGAAGAGTTCCAAATAAGAGATAACTGTAAATTCAATGACCGAGTTGGAGTACATTGCAGTTGCGGAGGCAGCAAAAGAAGTTATTTTGATCAAGAAGTTTGTTATGTAACTTGGAGTAGTTCCAAGCATTGTGAACCCAATACTGTTGTACTGTGACAACAATGGGGCTATTGCTCAAGCTAAGGAACCAAGGTCTCATTAGAGGTCCAAGCACGTACTAAGGAGATATCACCTTACACTACAAGAAATTGTATTTACAGTGAAAGTAAAAGTTATCACTAAAAGCAGTAATATTTGTCACTGTTATTAATAGTGTCCAATATTTAAAGTCGTCACCTCCTGTCACAAATACCTCTGTTACTAATGAAATAGTGACGAATTTAAAAAATGGTCACAATTATGTAACACTTTTATGACACAAATACTGACACTAAAACTTGTGAAATATGTGACAAAACTATATGGTCACAATAACTTTACATATTTATGACAAGTTTATCGTCACAAATAATATAAAATAGTGACAAATTAAGTCGTAACAGTATTTCATTTTATTGTGACAAAATTGCCGACACTAAAACCTATCAAATATGTGTCAACACTATATGGTCACAACAACTGTACTTATTTATGACAAATTTGTTGACACAAATAATATAAAGTAGTGACAAATAAAGTTGTAATAATACTTCATTATATTGTGACAAAAGTACCGACACTAAAACCTATGGAATGTGTGACAATACTATAAGGTCACAACAACTTTACATATTTATGACAAATTTGTTGACACAAATAATATAAAGTAGTGACGAATGAAGTCATAATAATACTTCATTTTATTGTTACAACATTATCGCCACTAAAAATGTTGGAACCCGGTCCGAGGGCCGGATCCCAACCGGAAAACGAAGAACGAACAAGGAAACAAAATGCGGAAGCCAATAGTAAACAATCGTTCGAATCACAAAGCAAAAGAGAACAAGTGAAACGAAACAATGAATCGGATCAAATTCAAATATGAATCAAGTGGAGCGGACACAAATGAGTCGAAACAAATACTAATGGGAAACAATGCTAAATAATAGTCGAATACGAAACGAACGGATCGATATCTGCTACCAAAAGAATTTAATTGCAACTAGAAAATGATCTTGAAAACCAAGTATCCAAACGGTGGTTTCGAACAGAATTTCAAATTCCGACATCCGAAGCGTGAACATAAAAACTTGTCGCGTTGGATACCTTGAACTAATCCATCCGAAAACGGTGTAAAAATCTTGTTCATTTCTTTCATCATTTAATCCATTTTATTTCATATCAAAACAAATAGTTTCCCTATGTGGAAACTTATCCTTAAACTCATACTCATGTTAATCAATTCATAAGTTCATATTCAAATATTTCTTATTCATATACTACCGTGAGGAAAATTCGGCAGCATAACAACTGCATTATAACCTATCCAAAAATCTGCAAATAGTCCAGAATACACTTCTATAAATTCCAGTAAAATCTCACTTCTAATAACATCACACATACATCATGATCAACCGGACCCTCCGTCCGGGATCTCAGCAAAAACGCAAACCTAAAATTCTAAACCACTTCAATTCATTTTCATAACGATTCATACTCATCACATTCAAATTCATATCCCATCATTCAGTACATTCATCCATATCTAAATATACATACATATCCCAAATACATGTATAACTCAAATCACTTAAAGTACAAACCAAACTACACAATCCAAAATCAATACATTTCCAATCCCATATTCCATGACTCAAGTTCTTATACCATTGCATAATTCAAATACATCATAAACCAAAAATGCTTACAAATCTCTAATGGCATCTCAAGCCATAGACCATTTCCAATAAGCTTAAACCAAAAACACAAGGTACAAACATGTACAAATACTGATGTCTTGATGTCTTTCATCCTATCTCCTGCACGAATACCTGGAGATGGGGATGAAAGGGGGGGTGAGCTCGGAAGCTCGTGGATAATATGTTTATTAAACAAATAATAAGCAAAAACGTTTTCAAACCTTACTTTCTGTTGATCGAAAACAGTGGAGGGTTACTTCTCAAAAACTTTTCAAATCAAAAACTTTCATAAATCTTTACAAACAGTTTTGTAAAACTCTCACAGTTGAAAATCCAAATTCTCATTTCGTCAAACTTTCAAACCATTGTGCACATGAAATGCATTACATATAAATGCAGCACATTATAGACAAAGTAAAACATATAACACATCAATCTGTTTGGGTTGGTCCAAAAACACATTCACGGCTGCACAGGACTGCTCAGTCGAATTCGATCTTATTAGCTTCTCATTTGTTTCGTTTCACTTGTTTTCCTTCGATTTTGAATTCTATTCAAGCATGATCATGACCAGTTTAAGCAGTGATAGCGTGTTAAGTGGTTTCGAAGTTGGGTCTCGGGAACGGGATCCAACACGCACGGTATGTTGCGAGGATTCTTCGAAATCGCAGTGAGGGCAAGTTCCATCCACAGTAAGGTGTCGCGGGCCCGATGTTGGCTAGTAAGGAGACCGTCTTGAACAAGGAGCCAGATAAAGGATCGAATGCATTGTGGTCCATGTCAGCTCCATATTACCTTCCAAAATCTAGTACCTAAAGTGTCATCTTGATCTATTATCATGGAGTAGGTGAAAGTAATAGTGAATTGTCCGGTATCGGACAAACCCCAACATAATTTATCCGGCCCTAAGAAGAGTTTCAGGGGGAAAGTTCCTGCGATCGATCGAGAGATCGCTATCAGAAGGGTGTCGTAAATGTCATCCCATTTTTAATTTCCGTTGATGTCTACAAAGTGTTGAACACTAAGGTTATTAGTCGGAGCAAGAATGAGGGTAATAGTGTGGTTGATAAGCGGTCCTATGTTTTTAACCTAAGGATTTAACCAGAATCGAATTCTGGCACCATCATCAAGTACCCATGTCTAACCGTGGAGAACAAGGTATTAAGTCGACTTTATAGTCATTTTAATTCCTCATTCACGTTATATTCGTTGGTACGAGCGTTAGGTCACGGTAACTTGAGAGAGCGGACTCTGTTTGCCTCCCAACTTGTCGTTTCATGTTCTGATCTTACGTGTTTTGACCCACTAGTTTTGTACTGTTTTGAGACCTCGTGTTAGGGTCGTGTATCTCGGCTTTTGCCCACTCTTACACGCACATGATATTATCGGTTTGGTCGGCATCACCTTCCTCGACATGTTTTCCTTGTGCGTTCGAGTTGGAGATGGAAGAGGACTGATTCACACCATTTTGGAGAGCAGCCGAATGATTTAGAGATAAAATTGGTGATCATAAAAGGAGAGTCTAAGCTGAAGTGACCGAGCCCACATTATCACGTGTTTTTTAATGGCCCGTCTCAAATTGACAAAGAATTAGACGGGTTCTGGCTTTTTATAAAAAGTTTTGGACTTTGAATTGTGCTTGCTTAGACTAAGATGTCAATTTTAGTCTATATATATATTTCAAAGCACGGCTCAAGTTTGGGACTTTCAGTTCGATTGTGATTTGAGTTAAGTTTAAACTATTGCCAAATATAAGTAAAATGATTATACTAGACTTTAAATTTTTCATTAAATATTAATTTAATCTCTAATGTTATGAATGCTTAAAAAAAGACTCTAACCTTACGAGAGTCAACATTTTTTATTCTTAATCTTAATTATGAGAAGAAAAAATGAAATGACTGCAACATCTTATGATACAATAGATCAAGATTTTTGTTTGCTTTTTATAGTTTTAGTGATGAACATCCACTATCTATAGTTAAGATCAAAAAATTTATGATGTTTTACATCTCATTGCAACCGACCTTGAAGGTTTGAACTCGGAATACATTAAGAAGGACCTTATGATAATACATGAGGATAAGAAGAAAGAAATCTCAAGAACATTGTAGAGTATTAAAGGATGAATTGTCATTACAATAGACATATTGATGGGCGATAACTAAAAGAAGAGTTATACGACAATGACAACACATTATGTTGACAATGACTTAACTCTACGCAACAAACTTTTGAAGTAATTTATATTATTTAATTTTGTTATCATTTACTTCATGATTATGATATTATTGGCGTTAGTCATATTTATACATAGTAGGTTCATTTATATGCAAGCATCACATACAAGCGAAAAGTTGTCAACCTTGTTGGGAGATTGTTTGATAATATCATAACCAAATTTTCTACCATAACAGTCAACAATTGTAGCACAAATGATGCTATAATTGGAAATTTGAATAATAACATAATATATTAGAGTGCAATACCTAAAATAGTTGAGAAATTTGAAGAAACTACATAATTGTTACGCACTTCAAGTACGAAAAAGTTGGTTTTAGATTCTCTAACTAAATGAAACTTAACCTTCAAGATATTAGAGTCGGCAATCTAATATGTTGATGTTTTTACTAGAATGAGACAAAGAAATTTTTAGTACACTTGCATGTCTATAAAAGACCAATGAGAGTTGACTAGAGAATTTTGTACAAAGTTGGAATTATTTTATACCGTGACTAAATTGTTCTTGAGAACAAAATACTCAACTTCGAATTGTTACTTTAGCATTATGTGTGAGATAATGAAAACTTTATCTGATTGATATTTAATTCTAATGAGGTCATTTGGGTTATGACAGAGTAGACGATAGAGAAACTCAATTCTTATTAATATATGGTTGGACATACTATTGTGGTCATATCAATGTTGGACCTAATATACAAAATGAAGGGGGTTAATTTTATATATAATGTATTGTATGATGATCGGATTCAAGAGCATGTAGATGTCATTAAATAATTCTAATATGATTTATTTAATGTTTATCAACTTAAAATGGACAAAATTTAGGATCAGGATCGCAGTAGTGCAAGTTATTTTACTTCGATTTTAGTTTCAGGTTTATGCTCATCTTTTAAGAGCATTTTGTTACTTTTACTTACAAAATTCATAAAAAGAAAAAAAGGATAAGACTTCATACAATATGATAGAGTTACATAAATATTTGATGGAAGATTGTATGGTCAAAGTTGAAAGTGTGCAATTCAATATATTGTTATAGTAGAAGAGTTGTGAAAATAATTTTCCAATCATATAAGTAATTACACGAGACCTATTAGCAATTCCATCATCTATTGTTGCTTTGGAGTTTGTTTTTAGCACTGGTCATCGAGTTATTAGTCCTTATCGAGCTTGATTTTATCTTCGTACTATAGCAGCTCTTACATGTGCCTAAAGTTGGTTAGATGTTGAAGATATTTAAAGTATTTTTTTATATATCAATTTTGTGTATTTTTATATTATCTTATCTGATATTTTTTTATTTATATATAATATAGTCGTAGGTACTAATGTGAAGTTTAATAGTCATACACATACTCATACTCATCAATCAAGTTAATATTATTTTGATAAAATATTCAATGACAAAAGTATATTTAATTATTTATTAATTATTACCATGCGCATAACAATCCTTTAATTTTAATATTACAAAATTAAATATAATAGTTCTATATACGAAAGAAGTTACGCAAACTATTGACAATCTTGACTACAATGATTAGCTACTCTCTTTAGTTTCTAGTCTCCAATCTCCACTCTCAGAAGTCAAAATATTATTTTATGATTTTTTCATGAATTTTTGTAAATTGTATCATTTAAAAGTTTGAATAATCATTTTGTAAATTATGTAATTAATTAATGAATTTTGTTCTTATCATCAATTAATTAAATTTCTCACTCACTCTGTCTCTCTCTCTCTCTATATGTATATTTATCTCTCTCTTTTATTTCCTATAATCATATCATTCTTTATTAATAAACTCAATTTTATGTTATTAATTTATCAATATGTGTACATCTTCTATATTAATTTATTATAAAATCTCAAAATTTATTAATTAATTGAAGTTCGTAATTTCAATTAATCGAATTTCTCACTTTATATATATAATATTCCTATAATTCTATCGTACTTCGTAATGATTTTGGTTTGATCTTATTTGTTTTATAAATGTTGGAACCTCACCCAAGTGGATCACGGGTCCCACATCCTACGTGATGCCCGGACACGCATCCCACGAGGGAGGGATTCCTCACCACGAATATAGACTTGTTTCGACATTAAAACTGCATAATCATAAACCTTGAGCTTATAACCTTGTCGGGTCCTAAGCTGTACCTTCACATTCGTGGCGAGCGCACACTATGTAAACCTCAATATCATAAGTTGACTTCTTCATATAAATTGTAGCCCTAAGCCTCAAGTTCATTTTGCAACAAGATTCACCTCAAATGGAGTTGTATAACTCAAGTTATGCTTTAAAAACCCAAAAGAACTCATACTCCAATTATGATCTCCAAACCGACCTCTCACTTGTTTTAATGCAAACTTTTGAAATTTGACTCCAAATGATACCAAATTTTGTGACAACGAAGATATATGTCTTAGGAATCTAATGGTTCAAGCCTCACCTCAATTGGAGGTCGGATGAGGAAGTTATGCCCAAAAGAATCAAGTATGTTCACATCCAAAATTAGTTTGAAACTCTTTTGGCGCAATCACTATAACGTTTGATCTATAAATCTTATTTCTTTCGTTTTTGCACCATTAGAAAGAAGACATCTAGATCTACAACTTTTATGAAGACCACAAAACGAGAATCGGCCTCCAAAAATTCGAAAATGCACCATCTTTCCCGTAGCTGTCCGTTAAACGGACAGCCATGTCCGTTTAACGGACAGGTACGGGTGAACTGATACCAAATGGTTCCCGAATGTCCGTTAAACGGACATGCAAGTCCGTTTAACGGACACGAGCAAGGGAAGGGGTGTTTTTACACCCGAGGCTGTCCGTTTAACGGACATTCATGTCCGTTTAACGGACACGCCAAATCCAAAAACTTCAAACCTTCTTCCATTGAACTTCAATCTTCAACCTAGCTTCATACCCTTTTATAAACTTCCAAATTGTCTCAATCCAAAACCTAAACATCTCATACTCCAAGTTCAACTTGCCAACTTCATAATTTCCAACTCAATTAGTTCATCAAACCATTGTTTTCAATCATTTTTCATCAAGATCATCACAACTTCATAAACTATATGAACAGCAAGCATGACTAGGTTGTTATCTTCCAATTCCCATAACTTCTTGCTCCAAATTCTAAAAATTACCTATTATACCTCATTGGAAAGATAACAAGATGCTCTACAACATTCATGAAGGATGCATAAGTTAATTTCATCATTTAACAATTTAAATAGCCACTCAAAGCACTGCTCATCAAAAGTTCAATGAAACAGTAACCTAACCAAATGAACAGTGACTGATTGAGTTCTTATCATCATAACTTTTTAACCCTAAGTCCAAATGAGACACATTATATGTCATTGGAAAGATATGAATCTCTACTACAAACTTCATGAAAACTCCTTAATCCAATTCAAACCTTAAGAGGACCTAAAACTAAAAAGAAGTTCTGGTCTAATTTTACAACAATTTTGGCAGCACTTCCTCTAAAACTTTTACTAACCAATCTTCATTCCTAATACCTACACCTGCACAAAACTCAATATTCCACCTCATTCAACATGTTCCACTTCTAAAGTATCTCCAAACATAGTTCAAGGCAACAATCCACACTCCTAGCTATCTATTCCATTCCAACATATAAATCACACAATCCCAATCCACTCTTTTTATCAACTATAGCTACCCAATGATGCATATGTATAAAACATGAGTACATTACATAAATTACAATTAAAAGCCAACAAGCTTTCATTTACATGAAATTCAAAGTCATTACAAAGCTTTAGAGGGCATTTTAGCCCAATTACATCATAGTTCCATAGAACAAAGTACAAAATACATTCCAAAATGCTATCTAAAGCTTTGGTTTCTAAAACATGATTTCAAAAGCAAAACTTGCATCGGAGTAAAGCCTCATTCCCGATGCGGTGTCTCGGGTTCTCGCTCATGACCTGTGGAGGGGAAAATGGGGGGTGAGCTCGACGGCTCCGTGGGTAAAAACTTAATAACTAAGAATAAACATGCCAAAATCCTTTAGCAATTTATTCTCAAACAATTGAACTAAATCATCTTTAACAAAAGCCAATTCTTCATTTATATCAAATCAAAGGATCAAAGGCAATTACAAGACATTATATCATACAAGAACAACATAAACAACATATAATATAGCCACACATAAATTGGCTTGGGTGGGTCCAACAGGACGTACTACACATTTCCGTAAAACGGTTATGTGTAGCCGTGAACACATGAGGGAGTCCGTGAGGAACTCCATAGCCACTTGCGGGCAGGCGGGAGAAGCCTATAT
>JANJEY010000008.1:46096629-46111868 GCA_024703695.1 Erythroxylum cataractarum
GAAATGCACGGAGAAATTGTTTTTCATAAATCATGATCCTCTGTGTATTTGTTAGTGTTATGATCATTTAATATTTAATTAGTTATGTAAACTTATAAATTGAGTCATTTATATTCCATACAAATATGTAAACTTAAGTATATTGTCTATTTATTGGGGCCCTATTTTTAAATTTCGCCCAGGGCCTATAAAATTATAGGAACGGCCCTGGCTATATCTAACAAACTTGGAACATTTCAAGGAAATATCTAAATATTTTAGCCAACAAAAACTATTATTATTTGTGCTTGGTAAATAAGATTTACCATTAACCCTCTTTGTAATGTGGTGTTAACTGTTTTCAGTCTTATTTGATTAGTTTCATATTTCATTTGATGAAGTGGAATTACATTATTTACGTTATTTGTTTTTATGATGTCTTTCTAGTTTCTGTTCGAAATTTATTGAATGTTGAAGATTTTAATTTGGACATCTTGGCATTTAACGGAAGCAAGATAAGTATTTACGAGTCCTGTCAGAAATGAAGACCGAAACTATTATATTAACGTCCAGGCTCAAAGTGAAAAGAAAGCATCGACCTGTAAAATAGTGCTTGGTGGACACTTACAGGCTCAAAAGCGGCATTTAATGCAAGGCTTCGTGGAATCCTTAAGTCAAACATGTACTTGGCATTTAAGGAAAAGTTTGGTTTCCTGAGAGGAGTCATAGCTCTAACGTACGCCTTTTCTCATATATTATAATATCATACTCATCAGTATATCAATCACTAAATGCTTAGTATTAATTTCATAAAATCAATATTTTCAATAACTGATAATAACCTCTTAATTACCATGTATAAATGGACTCAGATCATCTGTCTTCTCCATTTATCAAATTATACCAATTCATCACTCATCTTTGTTTCTGTCTTGTTAACAATGGAAGATCACGAAGATTATAACACAGGACTAAAGCTTGGACTAGGTATTGGTGGTTACTATGGTCCAAGGCTGGAAAGACAGAAGGAGAAATCTGTAGTTTGCTTAGACCTCTCCTTTACACTCTACCCACCAAATCCCAAAGCAGTCAACTTTCTGGACGGCAAGGTTCATGAAGGGTCGAGCTGCAAGGGCGGTACCGAAGAAGACTATAAGCTTGGAAATGTCATGAATAATGATTCAACCAAGGATTTTGGAAGAAAAAAGCTGCGGCTCACTAGAGAACAGTCAATCTTACTCGAGGAAAGCTTCAAACTGCATAGCGCTCTTAAGCCGGTAACGTCTTCTACACAGAACATATGCATGCACTATGTTCTATCGAGTTCTGATGATGGGTATAGTACTTTGGGGAATTTTTTTTTTCATTTTCTCTGATTCCCATCTTGGATTCGTATCCCTCTCTGTATTTCGGGTGGCGATCTTTGTTTAAGTATCATGTGATCGTGATCTCGTCAAAATTGGATTTCACAATATCATATACATTTTGAGTTTTTGCATCGGACATTTACTTTAAACCGTCCATTTGGTATAGTTTGTGTCTGAGCGAATGAATGGGTTTTACGTGCAGAACCAGAAGAAGGAGCTTGCAGAGAGATTGAAGCTGAAAACAAGACAAGTTGAAGTCTGGTTTCAGAACCGGAGGGCAAGGTCATCCATCTTCGCTTTCATATTGGTCATATTAACTTTTATCACTTGATCCATATATTTACTAAGATATAAATCATAATAATTTAAGCACGTTTTCTCAAATTTAATCCATTAAGGCCCTAACCATTATTAAATCCTGTGATAGGACCAAGTTGAAGCGAACCGACAAGGAGCTTGAGTTCTTGAAGAAGTGCTGTGAAAGTTTAAGCGAAGAGAACAGAAGATTGAGAAGAGAACTGGAAGAATTAAGGGCTCTAAGAAGCGGAAGGCAGTCGTTGTATTTTCCACTTCCAAAGGCTACAATTTGCAAGTCGTGTGAGAAAAAGGGTACCAGCCAATAATATTAATATGCAGCCACCGCAACAGCAGCAAAAGTGATAATTTCGTTAACAGCTTTACTCTCTTTGGAGGGAACCATATAATCAATGACTAATAGCCAATACGTTCAGATTTCTTGAATTTTATGGGATGGTGATGGATTCCAATTATCACTTACATTAGACCAAACTTCACTCAATCCCACCTGCTGTCTGTTTCAGTCCATGGATGTCCAAAAAACAAATGAAAAATAACCTTTTAAAAGAGAGGTTAAAAAGCTTGTCAATTCGTATCCAGTAACTTCAAGTATAAATGTTTTTCTATCAACTGTGACAAAACTAAGATGAACTGGAAAAACAACTGGTTCCAAGATAATACAAATCAAGTGAAGCTACGGTCAAAGGATTCATTTACAAAATCTAGGAACGCGAGTGTTCGTGGTGTATTAATCAAATAACAATGAATATGAGAAAAACCGAATGTTTTTAATACTTCGTGATGAACCGTAATGAATTAGATGCTTAATAAAAGCAATTGATGAGAGAAATTATTTCAAGAAACTCCTCCACTAAATACAAATCAATATAATAAGTAAATTATGACAATTTGTAACCAAATAAAAAACCACAGAAAAAAAATGATAACCTGTACCTTAACCCAACAGAAATTTAATGAATAGTGAATATAATTAGGTCCGGGATGACCATTTCAACAAATTGGCTGTACACATTACATAGACTATCTTTGCATTATTTGTGACATAACCATAATCACTCAAAATCAGTATATCATTTCTTAAGAATCTAAAGTTCCTTAGTTGTTGTTATTATTGTTGTTAGAAGACAAAAGAAAAACACAATCGGAACACAATTCTCAAAGAGATCAACTTAATAGCAACACTAACGCACTCTAATCAAGTTTAATAAGACAATATCAATGTGAGAATTAAAAACTCAATAAAGAACAAACACAGAGAGCTACATGAAAAACACTTTTAAGTAGAGGAAAAAATTACAAGTCAAAAGCAAATTAACTAATCACAAATAAGGATTTAAAAGATTTGATCTCTCACCCCACAACATCAAATTGTCTCATAAAAATTTAATATTGAAACTAAAGATGATGTGCAAATCATCAAACTAATAACACAATCTCAAAATCAATCAGGCAAGCATGAGAGTCAAAAACTACTTACTCTCATTTGGTTTTCTTTTCCCCTTTTTAGGGTTTTTGCACCTCCCAATAAACAAACATATGTCTCCTCCTCTTTTATGTATTGAATTAGGTTTTATATAACATACACGATCACATAAATGAACATGCAAGTGACCGTGTCACTTGCAGTGTAACTTGATTCGTTGGCATACACTATTACAAAGAGCTACATGGTTGTCACACATGGATATATATATCATGCATATGGCTGTGTATACAACCATGCATGTCTTTACCCTTTACATGTTTATTCACATAATTCTAGAGACTTATACAGTTGATTCACATAGTCATGTAAGTTAATGACATAGGTAAGGTCATTCCTAATATTTTATAAGCCTAAGATAAAGTAAAAAAAAAAAGTTATAATAAATCGACAATATACAAATATGTAAATTTTAAAAGCATATTTTTATTACTATATTACTAAAATTTAATATTCATACATAACTGACTCAAGTCATAAGTCGACGTACCCAGTAAAATACTAAATCATCATCATCATCGCACCCAGTTTGAAATCCCGCAGTGAAGTGGGGTCTGGGGAGGTCATATAGTACGCAGCCTTACCCCTACATAATAGAGAAGTTGTTTCTGGGAGACCCACATGCAGATGTAACATGCAAAATAATGATGCAGGATACAAAAGAAATAAGTGAAAAAGTAAAACCAACACACCGCATAATTAAGTACATACCTGATGTAAAACCCAATCTGTCAGTACCTTGCACCTTGTAGAGATCGACTCTTTTCGTTGCTAGGTACACTAGGGGTCTTCATGAAGTGGCCCTGAGGATAATGACTATCCTACAGTTTAGGCAATCATCGTAGGAATCTTTACCCAGCATTCAGTTGAACTTCCTAGGTGATACGTGTGTCATTTACCCTTATTCTATCACGCCAGACTTTCCTACTTCTAGCAATTGCTCCAGTGAGGACCAACTCTAACATATCTTTCTTGATCACTTCTCTCCAGGTCTTGTACGACTTTCCCCTCCTCCTATTATGGCCACTTATGTCTATTAACTCACAACGTCGTACTGGAGCATTAAAAGGCATCCTGGGCCAAAAAGAACAAGGTCCATAGAAGTGTTGAAAGGGGGTTCTTTATGATCATAACAATAGCTAATAACATCTTGCCAATTTCAACATTCAATAAAATCACTAAAAATAGTACTTGTAGCAATAAAATAGTAGTAACAACAACCAAAAAACAATATCAAATTTCAAAACAGCAAGAGAATTTCACTAATAAGCAGACAAATGATTATAAAAACAATTTCTCAGCATATTTCTAGATACAAAATCATTAATAATAGTATCAAGATCAATATTGTCCAATATATCTTCCATGATACATAAAATAGCTAAACCATTAAACTTTTTTTATGACATTTTTGACCTCGAGTGTGTTTTCAATAATTTTAACTTTGAAAAACTTATCTCAACTGATGGTATAATCACAGGTACAGTCAATACAATTCAATAAGCAATTCAAATATTTGGGTAACAATTTGTAGCTTTAACAAATTCAAGAATTTCAACTAATGTCATTAACTGCTTTGACAAAGTCATTTGCAATAATTTTAATTTAGAAAAAAAGTTCATCTAAATTCACATCTGAAACATTATCACGAGAAAAAGTTGTTGTAAAATTAGTTTAACATTCTTTTGATTCATTATCATCCAATGACTTAAACTTCGTTGAATCAAATAAGAATCCAAAAATACTCTCAAATGTCATTAATTATTTAAATATATTCTTTAACAAATCAATTTCCATATCCACAACAACTAGAAAGTAACTAACTCTAAAGGATTTCTCATATGATTATATTTCTCTATGATTATCGCTTTCATCAAATTGTCTTTTCTTAATAATAAAATGTCTAAATGCTAATGTAGGCTCTACATGCATTTAATATGTAAGACTTTGGCAATATTCATACTAGAAGCAAATTCTTTGCTTATGTATTTCTCAAAGAATACCATAACACCTTCCAATTGCTCTATGGAAGTATCAATGCACATAGATTTAGATTGCAACTTTTTACTTAATATGTTAATATCAAATAAAATATCATACAAAATGGTCATACTAAGTAAAAAAATTAAAACTCTTAAGTACAATAACCAAAGTTTCATCTTGACTCTTTGACTTGGCATCATTAGAAAATCTAGATGAAAACCAAGAGTAAAAAAAGTATCCTATATAAAGGGAAAATTGTAATATCCTATATAAAAATTAAAAACAAAGGGTAATTTATTATGATATTTATGAAATGAAAAAAAGATTAATTATCAAGATAAATTTTGATTTGAATTATCTTATGATTTATGTTAAAAAGATACTAATAAGAATTAGTTGAAAATCTTTAAACTAGGAATTTTTTACAAATATAGAAAAAGATATTCGAAGAATAAAACATGAAGATTTATATAAGGTAATAATGAGATGATTAAAATGAACTTTTCACTTATTTTTTTTGGAATATTAGGTTAAGAAGTCATATTATACTAAAATATATTTTCTCATAATGTCACAATAATTATCTTTTTTTCCAATTTTTTAGTATATATTTTTAGATAAATGTCTATCCATTTTAATTTTATCATTGGTGAAGCCTACTACGATTTAGTTTTGTTAAAAGCATCATAGATGAGATCTTATCTTACTCATTTAAAAGTTTCAAAAAAAAATCTACTCTTCAAAAATCATGAACCCCACACAACCTTTTTTTGGGTGTAATTATATATAATTGTTAATAAAGATGCTAGCATATATCTCTAACAAATTGATCTAAAAATTTTCTTTTTTTTAGGTTTAATATGCATGTGTGTATATTTATCATCCTTTAACTTGCATAAATGTTCACATACAAAACAAATCCAAATATAAAATATAAAAGAGAAATAAAAAAAGAGTTTGTTGTTTTCTTCATTGCCTTGACAAGAATTTAACGAAATCGTTAGACCGCACAATTGATGGTTGGAATCAAATTCTTCTATAGAACTATTTAATAAAGCTTCAAATTTAGGATAAGAAAACATAATTTTTTTCTTTTCAGTTAAGAAACCTTTTGATATATATAAACATTTTGAAGCAAATTTATTGACCTTTTAGCTTCTACCCATTTTAATGAATATATTTATTCATTTTCAAATTTTTAATAAATAAACTTTTTAAATTTAAAATTTTTTACTCTTTTAATGAGTCAGCACCCTAAAACTCTAGCCTTGGGTAAGTGCCCTTCTTACATAGTCGTGTCTCTCCCTAAAAGAGCTTCATCAATCTTGCTTTACTTTTTTGTAATTCCTATGAACCATGAAGGCGTCTATGATTATTGAAAGTCTCAAAATAGGGTTAGACACTTAAAATTATAAACTAGTGCTAACTAGCCTAATTTTTTTTAAAGAACCAACTTAGCAACTAAACAGAACTGTTACTTATTTGTTGAATATGTAGATTGGTTGAAAAAAATCATAACTATCACACATATAATGGTCATAGTAGGAGTCCTAACTCCCAGACCCGTTATTTAGATAACTAGAATTCCAATAGAGTGAATAAAAATAGTCTCAACAAGGTTACTAATCATAGGTGTCATTTGATATATAATAAACATTTAATATTAATGTCATTCATTTTCATTTTTGGAAAACATACACAAGCTAGAGTATAGTAATTTCTTTGGTGTCTAAATTTCCTTTATTTTTTAAATTACCACATAAGTGAATTATATTCTCTAATGGTAAAAGAAAAATAAGTGACACACACTTAAAGGGATTTATATAGAAGCAAGAAGGTTTCCATATCATAAGAGAAACAGAGAAGGACAAGGAGCCAAACTTTTCATTAACATTATGTTTAATATATTTAATAGGTTTTATAAATTTTAGTAATTTAATTGAAATTAAATTCTAATTTTGACTAAACTTTAGTTAGAATTACAAATAATGTTAATTAAATGCCAAAATGTCTAAATAAGATCTAATATCTCATTTAATTTACCTTTAATTATCTAATTAAATAAGTTATATCTATAGATGAAAATTGACATCAAGCAACACTTCATGACCACCAAATATTTAAGAATGTCAAAATAGTTTTGACTAACCTCTTTATGCATGATTTTTTCATATAGTTCAATCCTTTTATCAACAATGTTTCGATTAGATATAGCGTATGAAATTAATGTCCATTATATTTCAAGTCCGATCATATTAGTTCTTCATCATTAGTTGTTAATTCAATTAATGAAATTTGAAAACTATTTAAAAAAAGTCATTTCGTTTTGTCCAAGGATTTCTCAAATCTATACTAATCGAGAACGATGAAACATTCTTCAAAATTACTTTAGGGTGATGAACTTTATCTTGATCACTCAATTACCTCAATATATTTCATGTTATATCTAATGGCTACCGACTGAACTACCCATAATTAGAATAGTTCATAAGTTGTGTCAAAACATAAAAATCCCTATATAAGATAACTTTGGAGATTTCAAGTCAATAAATCATTTTTACAATCATTACAATGAGAATATCCATAGATATAAAAGTAATGTTCAAAATGCAATTCTCATATTGGGTCAGTTTAGTGAACTTTTTCTCTAATAAGGACTCACATATTTATTTAAGTATCTTCATGCTTTAATATGTGAGATCGAATAATTCCTTCAACAGGAAAAACAAAACGTGTGCAAGTTTTTTTTACATTCTATTAATTTCTAGTATTAATAGAACAATGACTAGGAACAATTTAGGGATAATATACAAATGTAATATGAATCTCATAATTATAATAGTATCATAATTTTATTTGCAATGTTAAATTATCCCATAGACTTTATTATTTTCATCTAAATATGTATAAGATACAAAAATTCTTTAAATTATTTTTCCACTACACTGCTACCAATCTATTAATGTCATAAACCAACACTTTGCAATATATGTGTTGAAAAATAATTTGTATCTCGCAACAATAAATAATAAACAAAAAAAGAAACTAAGAAAATTTTCAATAAAGTTTGACCAACTGGAAATAACTTCATCCTCGAAGCTAAGAGAAGATGATTTTATTATATTAAACAATAAATTAATTTATGAGAAATATATATTTCATTTATATAGACTATATTTATTTAAGTATAGTTGATTATGAACTCTAATTGGTATAGTTCTATACAACTTGTCCTTTTACAAAACCTAAACATAATTCTAATAATTCTTAGAATTCTTCTAGAGTTTGAAATCTACTAAAAACATGTTTTAAAATAGTGTTGTTTATTGCAAAATATAACCTAGGCTATAGTTATGTCTTAGGTTCTAATATGCTCATGTTTCATATCATAGATCCTTACACTTTTATGCACACTTAGACATAGTTTCATCATAAACTTTGTCTTTCTTGAAAATAGCTCTTCAGTCCATGACTTTACCTTTAATTCTAAAAAGGAACACTCCTTGGATCACTCCTATATCCTAGATCAAGTTCACCAAAAGACATCTAAAAAAATGTTTGTTTCCTTCCTAAAACTCCAATATTTGAATACTCATATATATGAATCACATACAATAATCTCCATTTTAGCAAACATACTTTGTTGAGCCTGTAAGAAATGTCTTCAAGATTGCATGTCTAAGTATATGAGCCATTCACAAGAATACATTTCTTTGAGTCATTTAATGATTGTGAAAAATATCATGTGGACTCTTTTATTATTCTTGGAATATTTTTATATTCCTTACATTCAATACAGTATCTGTGAAATAACTCAGAGTTGACTTGACGATAATGGAAGTTGATTTTCAATTTTAAAAGAATAGATGCTACTTTATGGTGTTTGGTTGACTTATGAAAAAAAAGAAAAATTTAAGAGTTTTTAAAAAAATGCCAAACATGAGAGGAAAACTACCAGGTGAAGAATAAATGATTATGGATTTTAACTTGGAAATTACAGAGAAAAAAAAAGGGTGGTTCTTATAGATGATCCTATCTTTAACCTCCAATTTATTTTTAATAACAATTTAACAAGAAAAAAGCTAGATCAATTCAATCCAAGATATAGGTTGAGTAGGAAGTATTAAAAAGAAAAGAAGAATTTGTTAGTAAACTTGCTAAAAGGATTAGCCGTCAATAAATTAATGTTATAAGATAAGTTAAGGAGGCAAAATGTTATATGATCTTTGATATGGGAAAATACCCTACAATTGATGTTAGGACATTTTTAAAAGAAACCATAAATTATTGTCTCAACCAATGCCTAATGGGTTATGTTTTTATTGATGGTTCTAATGGAAAATAACCTTTTTATGGGTCAAGACATTGACAGTTATCACACAAAGATACATAAGCATACCATTTTTCAATCACAGAGAGAATGTGGTTCTTAAGAAGTTCCCTAGTCCAAATTTCATTCTCTATTAGTGGAATTTAGAGTTGGTTGGATCGTCATAAGCTTTTTCCTTGTAGGTATTTTAAATAAATTTACTAAATTAAGAGAAGAGTCTTTGAAGCCTCTTAGCTAAATGAACTTTATTGATAATCATTAAGGGATAAATATTAAAACCCCCTTCATCTATAATCATATACACTTTTTATTTTGGTAAATCAGAAAGACTTTATACAAATAATAAAATGTTATGTACATATCTAGAGATTCCTACACATCAATCTCTTAACTACCAAAAGGAGATCCAATTGAGCCTACAACATTCTTTACAACCTAATTCCTTACAGGAATTACAATCACCATTTTTTTTACAACATTCCTATCAAGAAACCTTATAGAGCTAGATAATCTAAACAGAAGCACAAGTTTGCCAACAACAATTTCTAGCTTCATTAATAGGAACATTATTTGTTCTTCTGCCCTCCATCCATAGGTAGAGGTCATTTGATCTACTACAGAAAGATGCTCTTGTCTAGTCCACTCTTTATTACATGTACTTATTTTAAAACAATGAGTTTTCTTAGTGATGACTTCTCTTCTGCTTTACCAAAGAGAAATTAGATACCCACCTTTGTTCTAGTCTGAAAACTAACTCCATTTTGTTTTTTGGAAACAAGAATGTTTCCTGCGCCTGTTTTCACTTTTGCTTTACAAACCAAAACTGTTGAACCAGTTAGCATTCTTGAAATTTCAAACCTGTAGAAAATATATTAGTGAATAAGAACTTCATCAATTACCTGCTAGCAGTGTTTGAGCGAGATGTTCCATAACTTGGAAGATTACTCTAGAGTATAGACTCCCCACATCCTTGGCTTCATCTTTGGATGTTCGAGTATTCCTTTGAGACCAATTATTGTAGATAGTAGTAGAAAGAAGGATAGGGAAAATGTTAATGAGTGAGGTTTTGATATTTAAGGAATGATTAAACCAGATGGGGATGGATTGAAGGGTTGTCTGATTTTGGATGTGTATATGGAAATGGCTGAGGCATTGGTCCTACATGGTTTAGAGAAGGGACATTAAAAAAACAAGTGTTCAATAGTCTCATTGTCCGAGATACACAAGGAACAGTGGTTAGGAGTTTGGAGATAGAGAAGTTTGTCTCATGTTTGTAACTTCTTAAGGAAAGCTAGCCATAGTATAAAAGAAAACCTAAGTCTATTTCTTTTAAACCAAACCAGCTTATGGCAAGGAACATTCTGTATTGGAGGTATGAAGAAAATATAGGTTAAACCATTAGTATACTATTTTGTATGGCTAGCTAATCATTCCAAACAATCTGGTTTAGAACTATTTGGTTGGTACAGTAGGGGCTCATGTTGCAAATGATCTCTATGGTTTCCTCTTACCATCTCCACTCATTATTGCTGATAACTTCAGAGACTCTTGTTGTCATTGGAAGTTCTGACCCATTGATCTCTCTTGGAGAACAGAAGTTCTTTAGGATTCCGCTAGGATGCCATAGATCCTTCCATAAAAGAGTGGAATTTTCATTCCCTATCCTAAATCTGAATTGATTCCCCATTTTATCCCTCACAAATAAGATTTTTCTCCAACTCCAAGAACTATTATTGGTAGGTGAGGCACTCCAAAAATTTTTCTCTCAAAATGATAGCATGCACCCACTTAACCTACAGAGCTTCTCTATCAAAAACCAAATACTAAATCTTTTTCCCTAATAGGACACAATTCCTTGTTGACAAATGTTTAATCCCTAAACCTGCCTCCGTTTTCGGTCTACTAATGTCACTCCATTTAACCATAGCATGAGATTTAGAAGCCACCTTCCCAGCCCAAAAAAATTTCTAAGTTTAGTCTCTATATCCTTAAGAATGGATGAAGGAAAAATGAAATGGGTAGACTACCTATTAAGAGAGGTACCCCCAAATAACATATGGGAAGAGTGCCTTTCTTGAGTCTGGAGATAACTTCCATTTGATGAGTCAAGTGGTCCACATCAGGAGATAAAAAAACTGACTCTTGGAAGGATTCATGTCCATACAAGAAAAACTAGAGAAGGTACACATATAATCAAGCAAAGTTTGAGCAAAACTGAGATTCGCATGGTAAAACATCAGGAGATCATCAGCAAATAAGAGATGGGCGAGTTTAAGGGGGCTTTGCATCTCCAATGGTATTTAAAGGAAGGGATACCATCTATACAAACATTCAAACTACTAGATAAAACTTCCATATGCTTTATATCTATTTTGAAATGTGATAAGAAACTATCCATACATAATTTTTCATTATCTTTGGTCACTTTAATAGGAATGATCAAATAAGAACCAAGATATATATTAATGTTACTTAGATTTACCTTAATGAGGACTAGCCTATTGCTATAGTAAAGGAGTTCTATAATACAACATTAAATTCTTTAATTCACTTACTACAAAAGAGGGATGCAATCCTTGAAAGTGAATCTTGTTAAAATAAGAGGAACACATACTTGATGTAAAATAAACTTTTAAAGAAACTAGTATAAGAAGTAATTTGGTTAGCAAAGTGAAAATAGTTTATAGAAAAAAAAACAATTGACTTATTCTTTTTGGAAATCCAATCATATAAGCTTTCAAATTCTTTAAAGCCATTGAATAAGGAAAGATTGGAGATCAAATCACTATGATTAAAAATGAGTAAGTCATCTGTAGTGATAAACTAAATTATTTGTACTTAGATTATTCATAACGAAATTTGGAATTAGGATAATTAGAATATCTTTCCTCGACAACAAGTTTCAAAAATTTTATACCAAAGAAAACAATGTAAAGAGGCATAGGGTCTCCTAAACTTAGTCCTTTACTTCCTTAAAAGGGCATAAAAGTTTTAACATTAATTAAGACTACAAAAGAGGTAATGCTATAGAATTCTACGTTTTAGTTGATAAATCTCAAATGAAAGCCAAAGAAAATATGATGGTTAAAGGGAATTTTAAAATCAAGTTTAAGAATAATTGTTTTTTCATTTATTTCCTTATTATTTATTAATTCTAGATCTAGGAGCACATTGTCACCAATACAATTACTAAGAACAGTAGTTGGGAAAAATTAACTTGGATTTATTTACTATTAGCATTAAGATGATCTTATAAAATCTGTTACAATAAGATATTAATTTGAACTTATGAAGAGATAAGTTAATTACTTTGGGATAAGGAAGATGAAAGAACAATTAACCATTTTTAGCACTCAAGATAACTTCTGTTACAAAATGACCACCATTTAGCTTGTTAATTCTTGGAGCTTTAGCAGGTTTAAATTAGAAGACAATATATCATTATAGATCCCGCCCTCTACAACCGTCACTCTAGGTATTGTCCTCTTTGGTCAAGGGCGAGTCCACGACTCGAACCCAAGACCTCAAGGTTTTGTTGCACTTTAAGTACATGCCTCTTACCATTAGGCTATTGGCTCAATGGTAAGAGGCGTGCACTTAAAGTGCAACAAAACCTTGAGGTCTTGGGTTCGAGTCGTGGACTCACCCTTGATCAAAGAGGACAATACCTGGAGTGATGGCGGTAGAGGTCGGGCTTACATTAAAAAGGTGCCTTTTAATGTTGGACTCCACAACCCACCCGTAGGTATTTGCAGGTTATACTGCGGCGTGTGTTTGCAGGTAATACTGCGGCATCCAACACAAATTGGTATTGTCCTCTTTGGTCAGGATTCGAATGCCTGACCTCAAGGTTTTATTGCTATCTAGTAGCACGCCTCTTACCATTGAGCCAAACAAAACCTTGAGGTCAGGGGTTCGAATCTTGACCAAAGAGGACAATACCAATTTGTGTTGGATGCCGCGGTATGACCCGCAAACACACATCGCAGTATAACCTACAAACACCTACAGGTGGGATGTGGGGTCCAACAGAAGGTGCCTCCATCACTAGATCTCCTACGTTCAATGGAGAAGACTACCATTATTGGAAATATAGGATGCGGCTCTTCATTGAATCTACTCATATAGACCCTTGGGAGATAATAGAAAATGGACCGTATACATCGGTAAATGAAGAAGGAAATGTTTTTCTACGAATCAGAAGGTCTGTAGAACAAAAAACTAGATTCCAGCTAAATTTGAAGGCCAAATTCTTTTTAAGATGTGCCCTACGCAGAAGTGAGTACGATAAAGTTCACAGATGCGACATTGCGAAGAAGATGTGGGATACGCTATCTATCGCACACTAAAGCACAAATCAAGTAAAGGAATCTAAGATAAGCATTCTTGTACACCAGTATGAGTTGTTCAAGGTGAAGGACGAAGAGTCTATCTATCAGATATTTGGAAGATTTCAAACTATCATCAATGGAATTAAAGCTCTTGGTAGAACTTACGACAATCAAGATCACGTTAGGAAGATCCTCCGAAGTTTACCGAAGAAATGGAAACCAAAAGTCACAGCTGTATAAGAAGCCAAGGATTTGAGCGTATTGAAGCTTGATGAATTGCTTGGATATTTGAAGATACTTGAAGTTGAACTCAATGCAGAAGATAAGCCCAGATGGGACAAATCCATAGCATTGAAGGTCGGACAGAAGAATTATAAGAATCAAAGGAAGAGGAGTTCATCTTCAAAAGCACTGAAGATTGAGGAAGTCAAGGATGACGATTCCAGTTAATTAGATCATGTTTCAAGCGAAGAAGATGATGAACTATCCTTTATCTCGAGGAAGATCAGAAGCATGTGGAAGAAAAAGGCTAAAGGAAACAAAGAGTCCTACCTCAAGAAGAATAGCAAAGATGAAGGAAAGAATGAGAAAACATTCATCATATGCTATAAATGCAATAAACCGGGACATTACAAGTCCGAATGCCTATTGTTAAAAAGAAAGCCAAAGAAGAGTAGAGAAGGCAAGAAAAGCATGATGGCAACCTGGGAAGATCTAGATTAGTCTGAATCAGATACTGACTCAGAGGCATCGGTCAAGCAAATATTTGCTTGGTAGCTGAAGGAGAGAGTGATGAGGAGGTAACCTCAAAACTTAATGAATTACAAGATGCATACTCAGAATTATTAGAAGATTCTCGTGCAATTATAAAACAATATAAATTGCTTAAGAAAAAGTACGTAGAAAACTTAAAAAACACGCAAGTGTTAAAAAAGGAGAATGTTTGCTTAAAGAAACAGGTAGATGAGATGAAGAAAAAGGTAGTTGTAGACAAATCTGAAGAGATCAATTAGTTGAAACAAAGAATAAACAGTCTTTTAGCTGATCTATCAACATTTACGGAGAGTACTTGAAAAAAGAATGATATGTTAAGAAAATAAAGACACCCTAATGATAAAACTGGATTAAGGTTTGATAAAAACTATACTCAGCATAAAAAGAATTATGCTCTCTTTAAGAAGATATTTCATTAGCCTCATCATCATCAGAAATGTCCTCAGTTGCATCATCATCATACTATTAATTACGTTAGAACTAACCCTAAAGGACCTAAGAAAATCTGGGTACCTAAGAGACAAATAATATCACTTGCAGATATCCTTCCTTGGAAGAAGCAACCAACACTATTGGTACTTAGACAGTGGATGCTCACGACATATGACGGGAAGAAGGTCTATGTTCCTAGACCTTCAGTATAAGAAGGGAGGATCAGTAACTTTCGGAGACAA
>JANJEY010000008.1:46205499-46217970 GCA_024703695.1 Erythroxylum cataractarum
TATTTATTATCAATTTTACATAATAGAATCCAGACAAACACATTAAACTTGTCTGTTCTCGCTACATATACTTATAAGCATACTTCTCAATGTTTCCCATGTAACGAAACGAACATGTTTCGGTATAAATCCATTTACTTCATAAGATATAGTCGAAAACATACAAATATAATTAATACATCAATTAGATTGATTGTTATCACAAGATTTACGCCAAGAAGCTATTTAAGTCTTGAACTTCTTTCCCCTGGTGAACCTATAGACTAGTGTAATTTTAACGAGATGCTTTGGCAATTGAGAATATTATAACACATTGAGAATATATTCTGTATTATGGATTTGTTGTTAGCCAAAAGAACAAATAGTTATTCCTAATGCCCGAAGAAAAGAGTTAAAAAGGAATGAATAATAATACATTTCCACGCAAACAGATATGCATGGAAAATCAATGTTTCAACTATATGACTCTTTTTGTTGAAAAACTAGAGAGGCATATATCAACTCATTCCATGCGTCAGGGACCCCAGGAAGACACCAATGGCTGCAGTCTTGTCGCCTAGTTGAGACCCTTTTCCCAGCAGTCAAGTTCTTGCCATAGATTGATGGATGTCCGTCCTTTCGAAAGTTGGTTAATCTTGTAACGTTCAATAGTTTCACGGGTGTTCTCATTCCCTGGATTGCCTCCTCTACTATTTTCATTTTCAAAGGATAGTTGTTCAGTATAGCCCCACCCAGTACCGGCTCGCCTTCCCCATTACATGACCCTCCTGAATCCCAATCCCCACCTCTGTTCGTTGAAATTTACAACAATGGAAACAAAGAAACTTCACCATTATTTTATTCTTCAATCCAAAGCAGTAGAGCTGAAGGGCACTGAGAGTACCTGAAATGGGCAGAGGAGTATCCACGATAGAAGACTAATTGTTTTTTTGAATTCACATTGTCATCAATCCACTTTGCCCAAGTCCTCAAAGCCCTTCTGTAAGCCTCTACCGCATCAAACTGTGGATATAGATAATTACCTTCTTTATAGTAATTTTTCCTGCAACAGGCAGAGACACATATCACGATATTGTTTGATACATAAGGAAGTGCATAAACAAAATGAAGAGAAATAGCAAGGTTTTCTTGTTAAATTTAGTTATGCGGCCAATTTCTTATGAACTAACTTATCTGTACCAGGAATGGGGGAATAAAAGCAAAGTTTTCTGCATTTGGCATGGTCTGGAATTGTTATTTCGCTACTGCTATTTCTGTTCTGATTATGCTGAAAGACCTTGATAATTTCTTTTTCTGTTCCCATTAAAAAATAAGTTCCTTTAAAAAATGTCTACAAAAACCATCCATTCTCGGAGCAAATCTGTTGTGTGCCCGTGCTTGGGATCGAGCCCAAGGACGATTCTCAGGAAAGTTAATATCTTTTCCCTTACTTATGTTGATTCCCTTCCTCGCAGAACCTATTTTTGATGATGAAAACTGGCAGCACTCGTCAAAGAAAAGGCATGCTAAGATTGGACTAAATTATTCTACTTCTAAGCTAATTTTTATGATAACTTGTTGATTACTTTATTTCATAATGTAATAGCCTTATATAGGTAAAGAAACCTAAACTAGGACTCATAGAAAGACTCCTATTCAAGTTGCTTTAGGACTCTTAGAAAGACTCCTATTCAAACTATAACAGAAACTAGTGAAGAAATAATAGCAAAATAATAGACTCCTACTAAAAATAAAACACTCCCCTAATAGACTCCTAATAAAACACTCCTCTATAGACTCCTAATAAAATACTCCTCTTTGCAAGCAGCTGTTATCTGCCTCATAGGTTCTTCCCACGATGCATCCATATCAAAATCCAAAGGCTAAGAATTGACCATTTTCCTCTTATGTGCATTCATTAGGAATAGTCAGTCATATGGGTCCAAACAGCTAAAAAATGTGACAATCCTACAGGACAATCCACTTCTAGAAGATAAAGAGAGTGGAAGTACAAGAGTGAGACCCATAAAAAATGAGGTTTTAAGCCCAAATGATGGGGGAATACACGAAAACAAGATTCATTCAAGAGAATTCCTTGCACAGAAGAAATGCAGAACATTTCAAAAAGCAAGAAACATTACCCACGAGCAGTCTTTCCATGAGTCCACCAGTGCCCAGTATTAAAAACAAGAATGTTAGCTCGCTTCCATCGGCTAGATGTCTTGTCAATTCGGTCTATTGATAATGTTGGATTTGAGTTTCCTTGTCCATTAATACGAAGACCTTCCCTCACAAGGAAATGTGACCTCACAAATTCCACAGTGCAGTCATAATCCTGACAATAACTTTCAAGCATCATTTGTTTTCACTTTTATTTTTCTAATCCAATATGTAAGTAAGTTCAGTTAATCTATCATGCGTATGTAAGTAACAAGTAACTGACATTTACTAAGATGCATATCCAGTAATTTGAGGTTAAGAAAAAGCATTAGTGAAGAAGCATTGGCTATACAAATGCACGCTTTAGATGATTTTCATTTTTTCTACTCAAGCATAAACAGTAGGACTTCTATATTTGAACATCTGGTGAATCACATAAAAACAGGAGGCGTATCAAGGAAAATGACAAACATAAACTTTTATTACCATAAATTTGAAGATGTAATAGCCTCTGCCCTTGGTTATCTTATGACCATGGACCTCATACATTCTTCTCTTATCATGCAGGCCTTCACGAAGGAGACATAGCAGTGATTCAAATTGGTTTCGGTTCATGGAATCACCAACCAACATAAGCCTCTTACCGCGTAGTCTTCTCAAGAAGTCTGTTGCATTAAACCTACAAGTGAAACGTGAATGCAGAAAAAGTGCATTCCTGATAAATAATGTCAAGCAATAAAAAGCAAAATGACTCCAGTTGAGATTTTCATCACTGTGTTCAGTAAATTCCTCAATGGAAGCAAAATTTCTCCAAGTAGCTTGAATGCTCCAACTTTAGCCCACATATTATTAGACATGCACGTAATCTAAAGCTCCTTTCATCTAAATTTCATCCCTCACCTAGTTCCTAGTTTCTATGATTACTCATTTAATCTATAAACAATATCTCTGCAAAAGAATGGTAACCACACCCATCCCTCTCAGATATGAAGATACTATCATTCAACCAATTTCCAGGTTTTATGAGCGAAGGAGTTTGATGTAGCACAAATAGAGGAACTATTAACTAGTAGTCAAAAGCACAAAATTAGGAAGTGTGGATGATATTAGGCTGCAGAATATTAGGTTTCAAGGTTGGATTTTGGCTAGGAAAGCAGAATTTTCAGATTTTGTAAAGCTGGGAATTTAAGGTTTGATTGCTGGAATTTAGGATTAGGATTTTAGGGTTTAAGATGGTTGGAATATAGCTTTGAGATGGCTAGAATGTAGGTTTAAGAGGGCTGGTATTTGACTTAGGGTTGCTGGAATTTTAGGAAAGAACACAAAGAATGGAAGGTAGGAAACTAGGAATCACTCCTAGAGTCTAAGAATCACTCCTAGAAGAAAGCATCACACCTTCTAATTGAAAACTCCCAAGTTATAGAAAATTTCCAGATTGCTTCTTATTGATGAAAAGCTAAGTACATATATATAGAATTCTTAGAATCCTTATTCTAGTACGAAAAGGATTTCGAATATAAATCCTAATATAATAGAACTTCTATAAGTCCTGTTCAACTAGGATAACATATCTAAAATAGAATAATATAATACTCTATGTTAGGATTGATAGGCGTGGGGAGAAATTAGATAACAGAAAGGGCAATAAGCTTAGGATATCGAGTGTGCACTCGAGGAGAAAGAAAGAGGGCAGAGAGGAAGTTTGTTAGTTAGTTACTGATAGAACTCACCCAGATATGACTGTATTACTAAAATAAATGAATCAAATGGATCAAAACAATCTCATCGATTCAGTATTGTATATTGATATTCTGCAGTAATATGCTATTACAACTGAAATAAAGCTCAGCCTATATGAGGGGTTGTACCTCCCGAACAATACACTCAATACAGAATTCACGCATACCCTCTTACATGTCATTCCCCTCCTTATATATCCCATCCTATCCCAATTATTAGGTGACACCTGTCACTTATTTGTAACTAACTCACATGCTAGGATTCTCCAACTTTTTCTTACGTCTACTGTATACTAATGGCCTTCTAGCTCTATCAGTTACTAACAGATAGGCTGGCAAAATAGAATGGTTGGAGGTCCGGTTTTGTGGGAGAGGGAAGGAGGAAGACAGGAGGAAGAAGAAAGGAGTGACATTCTAGACAGAGAGAATCTATATTCTCCCTGAGGAGCATTTCTAGCTCTAGTATAGGAAGTGATCTACGGACTCACTTTGTAATAGCAGTGTTGAACACTGATTATAATCAATAATATACTTACCTCTAATATATTAAGTTAGAGTTTCTATCATTGGTCCGACCTATCGGATACCATCAGGAAGGGCAGAATCTGATTGTCATTCATGCCACTAAAGATGTCCGATAGAGTAGACATACTGGAATCTCGTACGGCAAGTTTGAAGGCTAGAATCAAAGACATTCAATCATCCATGCGAATGGCGATGGCAGAAATGCAACGAGCATTGTTACTGGAGATGATGATGCGTAAGAGACCAAAGGAAGAACAGGGGAGCGATACCGCAAGGAATGGGCAAATGCCATCTGGTGATAGGATCAACCAACATCCTCAACAGTCCAGACAACCGTGGGAATCCTCTATTGATATGGATGAGTACAGAATGTCGGTACGTACGGTGGAGCTATCCATGTTCGATGGGTTTGATCCCATGGGATAGATCACTAGGGCAGAAGTGTACTTCGAAGTTCATAATACTTCAGACGAAGTAAGGATCAAACTAGCCCTTTTAAGCATGGAGGGCTCAACCATCCACTGGTTTAATCTTTTAAGGGAGACAGAGATAGAACAAAGTTGGGGGACGTTTAAGAAAGCCTTAATAGATCATTACGGAGGAAGGAGGTTCGAGAATCCTTACGAAGAACTTTTTGACCTATGTCAAACCGATACAGTGGAAGAATACATTGAAGCTTTTGAATTCATCTCGTCTCAAGTGGATTGACTTCCAAAGGAGCAATTTATGGGAAATTTTATGAGTGGGTTGAGATCGGACATTAGGAGAAGGGTGCGCACATTCAGTCCAGTGAATAGGTATCAACTGATGAAAGTACCAAGGGCTGTGGAAGAAGAGGTGTGCGGTGAGGAGAGCTGGTTGTCGCAGCAACATCCATGCAATTCATGCCGAGATGGCAACTTCAAGAGCCATTTTTGAGTTAACCCGAGTTGACTAGAATTGGGTCACTCAAACTCCATGGGTCGAACACATATGGCTGGAGATTATGGAGCAGGTTGAACCCGAGAAACTCCTAGGTACCGATCCAATACCCAGGCGCTGAATCGATCGCCCATTTACGACACAGGCAAGGAGAGTAGAGGGGGATAAGAGGACACTGACGAAGAAGAATCGAGAGTTGCGTCATATTTCATATCAGGAACTTATGGACCGCAAGGTTAAGGGGCTTTGTTTTTGGTGTGGGGAAAGGTTTCATCCATTACACCAGTGCGTAGAAAGACAGCTTCGATTATTGGTTTTGGATGATAATGAGATGATAAACGAAGAAGGAGAAATAATAGTAGTGGAGATGGAGGACGAAGAGGAAGGTGAAGTGGCGTTAAAATGCAAGACCATGGGGGTCTTCGGAATGAACAATGCTCTGATATCTGAAACCAAGATCATGAGGTTGGAAGGACAAATATTCGGGGTTCCCATTGTGGTATTGGTGGCTAGTGGAGCTAGTCACAATTTCATCTCCCCCGAATTGGCTACTAGTTTGGGATTAACTACAGAGCTTACAAGAACATTGGGAATCAGGTTGGGTGATGGCCATAAGGTGATGACCAAAGGAAGATGTATAGGGTTTCCCATTCGGCTAAGGGAGTTGGACTTGAAGATAGAGGTGTATATACTGGATTTGGAAGGAATGGATGTAATTTTGGGAGTTGCTTGGTTGCAGACTTTGGGGAAAGTCATAGTAGACTAGAAGGACATGACAATGCAATTCCAATATGCGGGTCAAACTATAGAATTGTGTGGCAAGGCAGACACTAGGATGACACAAAAAAAGGGGGGTTTGTATGACAAAGGTCCAATACCTTTGCATACTGGCAAGTTTACAGAATGCTTTGCAATCGGTGGAATTAGTGGGAAGAAAAGAAAGACATCAGATTCAACTAGGCAGTAGAGAGTAGCAGGAGCTGAATCAAGTATTGAACAGATTTCCAGAGGTATTCCGAGAGATTTAAGGATACCCTCATCATCATACAGCTGGGACAAGGTCAATTAGTGTAAGACCTTATAGATACCCTCATCATCATAAAGATGAGATTGAGAAACAGACTTGGCAGATGCTAAAGTTAGGAATTATACAACCCAACTCAAGTGCTTATTCCAATCCCGTAATTTTGGTTAAAAAGAAAGATGCGTCATGGTAAATGTGTGTGGATTATAGGGCCTTAAACAAGGTCACAGTACTAGATAAATACCCCATTTTGGTAGTGGATGAATTTTTAGATGAGTTGCACGGAGCTTATTTCTTCCCTAAGTTAGATCTCAAATCGGGATATCACCAAATCAGAGTTATAAAGGATGATGTTCACAAAACCGCTTTCCAAACACATGATGGTCACTACGAATTTCTAGTAATGTCGTTCGGATTGACCAATGCAATAGCTACATTCCAATCGGCAATGAACAACATTTTTAGACCTTTCCTTCGAAAGTTTGTCCTAGTTTTTTGTTACGACATTCTGGTGTATAGTGTTGATTGGAGTACTCATCTGTTACATCTATCCAAGGTGTTGGAGGTGTTAAAAAGGAATTAGTTTGTGGTGAATCAAGAAAAGTGCAATTTTGGGAGACAATCGGTTGATTATTTAGGTCATGTGATTTCTAGTGAGGGAGTAGCAGTTTATCTCGCAAAAATTCATTGTGTGGTAATGTGGCCCATTCCTCGAAATGTTAAAGGCGTGAGGGGTTTCCTAAGGTTGACGAGATATTACCGTAAGTTCATCATGAACTATGGTAAAATAGCTAAATCACTCACGGATTTGACAAAAAAAAAAAGGATTTCATTGGAATGCAAGGGCTTTAGAGTCTGTTGAGGCCTTAAAGAAGATATTGACTACATCTCCGGTATTAGCTCTTCCTAATTTTGCCCAATCTTTTAAGATTGAATTTGATGCTTCGGGAAAAGGAGTGGGTGCAGTGTTAATGCAAAATCGGAGGCCCATAGCCTACTATAGTAAGGCACTTTCGGAGGGGAATATTTCCAAATCAGTGTATGAGAAAGAATTAATCACCTTGGTGTTAGCTGTGTATCATTGGCGTCATTATTTGTTAGGCAGATCCTTCGTGGTGTTTTCGGATCAGAAAAGTCTTCTACACTTGTTGCAATAGAAGGTGACTACTACAGACCAGCAATGTAGGATGACTAAGCTTTTGGGCTATCATTTTGAGGTCATTTATAAACCCGGACCAGAAAACAAGGCAGTTGATGATTATCACGAATATATGACGAAGGGGAGCTAAAAACTATCATCTCTTATCCACAATAGATAGAGGGTTGAAACCTACAACAGGAGGTGCAACACGATTCCACGTTATGTGGAATTATTAAGGATCTGCAACAGAATCCTCATTCTAGACTTGGGTTTGTATGGCATCAATGAGTCTTACTGTACAATGGGAGAGTGGTGATTTCAGCTTCTTCGGTGTTCATCCCAGTTCTCTTAAAGGAATTTCATTCGTCTCAGATGGGAGGACATTCAGGTTTTCTAAGAACCTATAGATGAATCGCAAGCAATCTGTATTGGATCGGAATGAAGAAGTGTGTTCAGGAATTTGTCAAGTCTTGTGACACTTGTCAATGGCAAAAATATGCTACCACATCCCCTGAAGGTTTGCTACAACTTTTGCCCATTCCGAAACAGGTTTGGGAAGACATTGCGATGGATTTTATTACCGGACTTCTTAAATCTAAGGGGTATGAAGCAGTGCGGGTCGTGGTGGACAGATTATCTAAATATGGCCATTTCATCCTACTAAAACACCCCTATACTGCAAAGACTGTGGCTGAAGTGTTCATCAAAGAAGTGGTACGCCTACATGGAATACCACAATCCATCATCAATGATCGTGATCCTCTATTTGTTAGCATGTTCTGGAGAGAGTTATTTCGTTTGCAGGGTACAAGGCTTAAAATGAGCTCCGCTTACCATCAAGAAATGGATGGACAAATGGAAGTCTTAAACCGATGTTTGGAGACTTACTTGAGGTGTTTCACTTCCGAACAGCCTAGAACTTGGTCTTTTTGGATTGCATGGGCAGAATTGTGGTACAATACCACATTCCATATATCTACGGGTTCAACCCCATTTGAGGTGGTTTATGGTAGGAAACCTCCTCCACTGGTGCGATACTCACAAGGGGAGACGAAAGTAGAGGCTGTAACTAGGGTATTACTGGATAAAGATGAAGCATTGAATCAACTTAAGTATAACATGAACAGGCCGCAGCAGCAAATGAAGAAACATGCAGACAAGAAAAGGACTCCGCAAGCTTTTCAGGTGGGAGAGTGGATTTTCATTAAGCTTCGCCCCCATAAGCAAGTGTCAATAATTAGGCATATTAACCAGAAGCTAGCAGCTAGATACTTTGGGCCATCATGGAAAAATATGGGGCAGTCACCTATGAGCTCAAATTACCCCCACACTCCAGGATTCATCCGGTATTTCATGTTATCTCAACTCAAGAAGTCGGTGGGAAACTATTCAGTGGAAACTACTTTACCTGAAGGGCTGGAAGCGGAATTGGAGGATATAATAGAACCAGAAAAGGTGTTAGCTAGCAGAGAAATCACTAAGTCAGGGACTTCCATCCACCAATGGTTGATTCAATGGGAAGGCAAACCTATGGAGAATGCTACATGGGAAGATGAACTGGTTATGTGCAACCAATTTCCTCAACACAACCTTGGGGACAAGGTTGTTCTTCTAGATGGAAGCAGTGTTAGGATTGATAGGGGTGGGGATAAATTAGATAACAGAAAGGGACATAACCCTAGGATATGGAGAGTGTACTCGAGGAGAAAGAAAGATGGCAGAAAGGGGGGAAGTTAGTTAGTCAGTTAGTAATAGATGAGCTGGCAAAACAGAATGGTTGGAGGTCTAGTTTTGTGGGAGAGAGAAGGAGGAAGGCAGGAGGCAAAAGAAAGGAGTGGCATTCTAGACAGAGAGAATCTATATTCTCCCTAAGGAGCATTTCTAGCTCTGGTATAGGAGGTGATCTACGGACTCACTTTGTAATAGCAGTGTTGAACACTGATTATAATCAATAATATACTTACCTCTAGCAGACTAAGCTAGAGTTTCTATCACTCTACTTCCTATCTAATAAGGAATCCTAATGCTATCTGAATTTCAGCCTTTATCTTCAATTTCAATTCAATTCCCAATCTTCATCCTACCAAATTAAAGCCAGTGATTGATTAATCTTTCCTCCTTTATTTCTCTTATAGTCTTTAAGTTCTTTCGCATTAGAGTTGTGCTGTTTGAACTATCAAAGATAGAAACAAAAACATGTATGGTGAAGAATAAGAACCAAAAGTTTTTCAACTTTGGAAATTCTGCAATCAACGGAGAATAAGTTAAAATCTTTTAACCAATTGTAAGACATTATCAAAAAGATGACACATGATATGTTATAGTGCTGTGTGCAAACAGTGATTTGAAATAAAGAAGGCATAGTCCTTGTAATTAGTCCATATGCAAGTTATTCATCTCGTCACAATAAGGAAAAAGGATATACCCAACATTTTTCCTTTTCTGCTATGTTATTTTAATTGTTGCTGTAGATTCTACAAGAAAGATCATAATGCAATAGGCCGTGCCTTGGCTTGGTTGTATGTGTCAACTATATATTGCTGCAAGCTGGCGACAATTACACTTTCTAAACAAGAACTCATGAACTAAGTGTTTTGTGACGCTGCGATGCCCACAAAAATTGCAGGAGAACAATGGAGTGTGATATTATCCCACAAATATTGCAGGAATTCTCATATTCTTCCATTTACTAGCTCTCTCTTTTCGCAAAATAAGATGGTCAAAGTTTCCTGCTATAGTTTCCTCTCTTGGTTTCAGTCTTTGAATATCTCCCATTCTTGTTGTAGTTAAGCTAGTTAAGCTAGGGGCCCTTATAAGGCAGAGTTGCGGTCCTTGAAGTTAACAGTTTTATCAAATACACTACAAGAGTGATATTTTCCAGTTGCATTTCATGGACATTTGAAGCACTAAAACTTATATATATTACTGTGATAACCAAGTTCCATAAAGCTGCATTTTTTCGCTCCTATGCAGCTCAATATTTGATATCCAATTCTTCTTTTCATTTAAAATCCTCAACGACTTAGATATACCATCGCTTCCTTCCTAAAATCTCGGAATTCACAGCAATTTTACAAGGTCTCATTCATGTCATTGAGACCACTAATATTTGAACCAGAAGAAATCAGGATTATGGCACCAGATTAAGATATTTGTTTCACCTAAAAACGGTCCCCAGTTATTAAGAAATCAAAAAGTCTACAAGGTAGTATTTGCATTGAGCTAAGATAGATTGACATTAGGGAATAGATCTTCAAAGAATTTGGTCTGCTGCAGATACAAGGGAGGATGAGGAAGAAGAATAAACAAGTTAAAATGTTATGCACTCAAGGGCCTAGAATTCAAATAACTAGCTGAAGTATTGGTGATGATTTTATCAAATAGTATAATGCACTATGTGGTGTCAACTGATATCACTTGCACATTGAACTAGTATGATTTTACAATAATCGTATAATAGCTTAATTCCATATTTTCTCAAACATCGACTGACAAGCTATAAACAGATAGACGTATGTTTTAATTTAGTAGCCAAACTCGGAACAATACATCAGGAGACCGACAAATATCTCATTGCATCGGTTAGATTAAGGAACCCCTAATTTGACAACTATGTTACGAATACAACAATACCAGTAAACTGCTCGGACTTTGATAGCTTCCCAAATCAACATATGTTTAAATAATGCAGCTCAATGTCCTCCCAATAAAAATAATCAAGTTAAATAAGATCAAAACCGTAGGATCAGACCAAGAAAGCAAACCATTAAAAGAATGTAAGCAGCACATGTATGGCCAGACAAATAAAAATATATTAGACAAGAGAAGACACACCTGGGAAGATCACAACCGTCGGGCTTCCAACGCCATTTTAAATAGTCGGAGTCACGCCTTCCATTGCTTTGGCAGTCAAAAGCCTCGTCCACAAACGGACATGAGCCGGGTTTATAAATTGGGTACCCGCCATCTCTCACCCAAGTTCCCATGTACAAATCACACTCTTTCACGCTTTTCGTCAACTTATCATCCACAACATCGACCGTTGCTGCAACAGCTTTAGCAGAATGTAGGCCAGTGTTGGTTTCACGCTCTTCATGGCTCTGCATCAAATGATCACCCCCATTATCAACCTTCACAGCAGCAGGTTCAACAGAATCTGGGTCATTTATACCACTTTCTCGAGTACTCTTCGTCAAAGTACCATCCCCATTAGCAACAGTAGGTCCAACAGGGTCCAGATCAGAATCTGAGCCCTTTACGTTGTCTGGTGACAGCTTCCCATCAACGTAACCAAGACCATCCTTTGACTCCACTGCTTGAGCTTCAGAGATCGAAGACTTCAGCTGGTTGCTCAACGACTCTGCTCCTTCCACCTCATCAGACGACCATTGAGGAGGAGTAGCGGAATCGGGCGATGATAAATGGACACTAGAGAGTGGAAAGAAATCTCTGTAAATAACGAGAGCGGGCTCCAGAGCCCGTTTGCTGAAGAGGAAAATGGTTAAAAGGAAGAGGACAAGGAACAGGGAGGTCGTCAACGTGTAACGACTCTTACGGGAAGAGTTACTTGCCATCTGATGCTGAATTGATTTGGTTGAGCTGTTCTGCTTTTCTTTTCATCAAGCATGGAGGCAAACTGATGGAGATTGTGAGGAGTGGGTCAGGCACACCAGTGTCCATGGTCCGCTTCTTTCCCAAAATAAAGGGTGTTTCGCCTTTAATTTAGTAAGGTAATACACTGTGTTTGACATGATCAACAAACAACACGGGTAATTAATTAATCAAAAGGAATACTCTAGTCTAATAAAAGTTCGCGGTAAATCTATGTTAAACAGATTACGATGGACGACAAAACGCTACTAAATGTAGGCTGTAGCTCACGCATTACCTTCGCTCTAACTGCTTGTTCCATGTGTTGGAATAATATCGGTAGAAGCACTCGGCTTTGGAATATTATACTTACTTTATAGGTGAATAAAGTT
>JANJEY010000008.1:46532165-46543255 GCA_024703695.1 Erythroxylum cataractarum
CAAGTCGACTTATCGGTACCGAACATGTGTAAGTCGACTTACACATGGTACAAGTCGACTTATCACTTACAATTTCTTCATCTTCTTAAATTTATTTCATTTTTCTCTCCTTCACTCACGACCATCCCACCTCACCCTTATCATGTTGATTTTTCCCTAACTCTTTCACTTTGTTTCTTTAAGAGTCATTGTCTTCTCCATCTTGTTACTAAAAGACCCAACCTATTACACCTTGAAAGTTGATGATCGTGGGATGCATGGTAGAAGCTAGGGTTAAGTGTGATTTGAAGACATTGAAGGTAAACAAGTAAGTATAAGCATTACTCTTCTTGATTGGTTGAAATGAAACATGTTTTGATGATAGTTAAGAGTTAAATGATCATAAAATGAGGATGGGTACATGCTAAAACGTGAATGAGTAATGTGGGTAGATTAATGTCTTGTTTTTGTGTTTATAATGATCATTAAAGATGGTGTAGAAAGAAGTGCAAAAAAAATGATTTGTGAATAGATATTGTTATGTCCTATTTTTTATGGATAAAAACGTGGATTATTAGTTGTTTTAGACATGGATTGGATTGAGATTTGAAGTTAGAGAAAAGGAAAGTGTAGTTTCTTGAAAAGGCAAAAACTAGGATGAAAGTTTAGAGATAAAATGGTGATGGTGTTTAAAGTGTGCTAGAAAAATGTTAGTTGTAACATTTTCCACTAATTAAGCATCTGTAATTTAGCCATAACTTTTTCTTGAGATATCCAAATTAATTTATTTTTTATTTGGATGAAATTATAGATATAATGCTACAGTTTTCATGAAGACGTAGAATTCAAATTCTGCCTTTAAAGTTTCAAAATTTGACTAGAAGTTGAGTACTGGGTGTAGAAACTTGATAACGAATGTATATTTATGTATATGTTCTGTTTTAGCGTTCATGACCAATCATGGGTTATAATTGTTTATGGATGATATTGAGATGAAATGGAATTAGAACAATGGGGAAATGATTAGTATTAAACTAGAAATGGTATACTAAGCATAAGGTGTTGAATGTAGTAAGCAAAGAGTTAGAAATCTGGAAATAAGAATGCTACTGGATATGTGTTTGGGAAAGACGCATAACTTTTTCTGTAGAACTCTTATTGAGGTCATTTAAGTATGGTTTCGAAGAGGACTTCTAGTTCTACAACTTATGTGAAGACTCCAAGAAGAGAATTTGATGCCTAGTGGTCAAAAATTCAAATTTCTATAAGAGACCCATAAAGGTCCACTCAGCGGGCATAAATCTCCGCCTAACGGACATTCATTAATCATTTAGTCTTAATTAAGGATTAAATGGGGCTTGAATTAAACCTATAATAATGCTTGAATCAAGTTACTAATGTGTGATATGTTTGAAGTGATAATTGTTAGGCTTAGGTCTCATTTCCTAATCTCGAGGTGACCCTTCGGGGTCGACAAGTAAGGATCAGGAGGAGAGCGTCGAAAGGATTCAAACTTCAAAAGGATTAGTAGCGTGTACAGTGGCGGATTAGCCACGATGAACATTAGGGAGGATCTCCCAGCGCCTCTCAGGTGAAGTTTGCCACGGCCAACATCTGGCTTCGCCACGGGAAACTCTCAATGGTGAGCGACTGCACCCTTCAGGTCAAATATGCAGCAGTGAAAGTCGGACCTTACCACAGCGAAGTCACAAAATTCAACATAAAAACACCCTTCTAGAGAGGTTTTCTAAGGTGAAACCTTCAATTTTGAAACCCACAGACCCAACATCAAACACAAAAATTGTGCACTCACACATACATTCAATTCTAACCATTCAAACTTAACCACAAGATAAATATAGACATACTCAAAAAGAAACTTTAATTCTTCATTTCATTAATAAATCCAAAGAGAGTTCATACAAGCTTCACTTACATATCATCATAAATATCACTAACTTAAACAAAATACATAAGGATGCTCAATGTTGATATGCCTATAAAACTATCTAAAATAGTCTTTAACTTAGTACAAAAGTCTCTAACTATCTTGAAGTTTCCAATGCCTTGCAAGGATCAACGATCTTCTCGTTCTACACCTAAGGAGTGAAAATAATAGGATGAGCTACAACGCTCAATGGCTAATATATTTATAGCCATTAGTAGCTAGCCACAAAATCAAGCATATGTATATATATATCTAGCATTTGAAGCACTCTCAATTCTTTTTCCAAAACTCAAGGTTAGGCATTTCATCATATAGAACATATAATATATCCAACCATCCATGCACAACAGTCAATTATTCTTCATATTCACAAATCAAATGTAATGCACAACAAATGACTCGAGGGTTCCATGAAAACGAAATGGAGAAACCAAAGTTTACCCCATGAATGAAATGAGTCCATGTTTTGGAGCTCATATGCCACAAGCGGGCAGCCAGGAGAAGGCTTTAGTCAATGTGCACGTGAAGAATGAAATGGCTCCACTCTTGCCCAAACAAAAACACAAATTCATGCTCAAATCATTTCATCATATCCTTTTTTTATTTCATTTAGACAAAAGGTTATAACCTCTTTCAAGGTATAACCTAATCACAAATCATCATGCATTATCAAATCTTCAAAATAATTCAAAAAAATCAAGCAATTTAGACATACACACACATAGGCAAGAATTTTCCCATCACACAAAAACTATAAATACATTACCCACCTTAAAAATCCTTCCTTAAACCTTGCTTAAAGATGACTCTCCTCTTGATCCTCTTGCCTTCCTTGATTCCCTTTATCAATGAAAAAAATTCCCATTTAATAGGAATACAATTTGACGATCCACATATAGCATATTCGCTAAGATAAATTCTAAATACTCAAACTCTTCCAAAAGTCCAAACCTTTGGGTCAATTTTTCATGACCATTTTGATCAGGTAAATGAAGAAATTTTATAGCACTTCCTTCTAGAAAATTGTTTCTCATTGTCTTAAGTTTCTAATGACACCAAAATCATTCAATTTGGTTCATAAATCTGAAAGTTATACCCAAATATTTTTGGATTGTTCTTATGCTGAAACAGTATTTTGTGCTCAAATTCCATCCAAATATTTAAATTTTTAGAGACTGAATTAAAACAAGATTTCATTAGACAATTTGTATTCTTATGTCTCCATTTTACTCCAAATTAAAAATCATTTTGTTTCGATAACTACAAAACAAGTTATGCTTAAAATATTAAAGCATGTTCAAGCTTCGCTGGAAACTTCGCCGCAGCGAAGCCAGAAGTTGGTCGCGGCGAACTTTCAAAAAAGTATACACAGTGAACATGTTTTGCTACATTTTTCAGTTTTTAACTTCCCACATTTCAGGTATAACCCATCTTATACCTAAACCATCTTTTCTACTTAATTTCAACTCAATATCATTCACAAATAAATCATGATCTATCTTTGATCATTAACCCAAAAGGAGAACATTTACATATACCATTCATAAACAATTTCCTACACATATTCAACTTCATTTTCACTTTCATTTCACTTCTAACTAGCACCAAATATGCTTCATTCAAAAAATCAAGAAGAGTTAATGCTTATTCTTACTTGTTTAGCTTCAAGATCTTCAAACTCTTCAAGATCTCTCTTGAAAGCTAAGAAAATTGAAACCCTAGCTTAGCTTTCTCTTCTTTTCTCTCCTTCTCTTCGTCTCTTTTTATTTTTCTTCTCTTCTTCCCCTCACTCACGTTTTGTTCATCTTCCAAATGTAAGACAACACTTTTCTTTCCAATTATGCCTTTAATGAGTATAAAATGTCCATTTTACCCCTTCCTTTAATGCTTATGATCTTTATCCTTAACTGATCTTCCAAAAATGCCCTTCATTAATATACTTTTACTAATTTAATTCTACCTTTTCTATTCTAATTTTTAATTACTACTTATGCTCACTAAATTAATGGAACCAATTCTAAACATAAATAAACAATTTAATAAATAAATATTAATTAATTAATTAATAATGTGAATAAATAATTGAAAAAAATTTTGAGGTCCAACAATTCTTCCCTTAAAAGAATTTCATCCTCGAAATTCTTACCTGAGTCCACAAAGAGGTGTGGATACTCCTCCTTCATTGCTTCCAAAGGCTCCTATATAGCCTCTTCTGTAGAATGGTTCTTCCATAAAACTTTAATCAACTTCACTGTCTTGTTTCTAAAAACCTTTTTCTTTGAGTTCAAAATCTCCACTAGTTGTTCTTCATAAGTCAATTCCTCTCTTAGTTGAACCTCCGAAGGTTAAACTATGTGCGAAGGATCAGATTGATACTTTCTCAACATCAATACATGGAAGACATTGTAAATCTTAGAAAATTTTGGTGGCAAAGCTAACTTATAGGTTAAAGGCCCAATCTTCCCAATGATCTCATAAAGGACTATGTATCTTGGACTAAGTTTGCCCTTCTTACTAAATCTCAAGACTCCTTTCCACGGAGAAGCTCTAAGAAACACTTTGTCTCCAACTTAAAATTTCATATCTTTTCTATGTGCATCCGTATAGCTCTTTATTCTATCTTGAACTACTTTGAGTCTCTATTTCACCAATTTAATCTTATCAACTATAACTTGTACCAACTCGGGTCCTACAAGTCTCCTTTCACCTTTCTTATCCTAAAAAATAGGATTTTTGCACCTCCTACTATACAAAGCTTCATCAGGTACCATTTGGATTCCCGAGTGATAGGAATTATTATAAGCAAACTCAATTAAAGGCAGATGATCATCCTATGAGCCTTTGAAATCCATAACACAAGCTCTTAACATTCCCTCCAATGTCCGTATCGTCCTCTCTTATTGTCCATCAGTTTGTGGATGGAAAGCTATGCTAAAGTGTAATTTGGTTCCCAAAGCCTCTTGTAAGCTTTCCCAAAATCTGGAGGTGAACCTAGGATCTCTATCCTAAACTATAAAGTTTAGAATCCTATGTAGTCTGATTATTTAATCCACGTACTTTTTGGCCAAAGCATTTAAAGAATTTGTCTGCTTAATTGGCAAGAAATTTGCTGACTTAGTTAACCTATCCACGATCACCCATATTGCATCATGCTTCCTGCTAGTTCTTAGCAATCCCATCAAAAAATCTATCGTAATCCTTTCCTACTTCTATTTAGCAATAAAAAAGGTTTAAGCTTGCCTGAAGGTGCATGGTCTTCAGCTTTAAATTGCTGGCACACTAAACATCTTTTAATGTACTCTGCAACATCTTTCTTCATTCCTTTCCACCAAAAGTGTTCTTTCAAATCTCTATGCATTCTCATACTCCCCAGGTGCATTACATAGGGAGCATTGTGTGCTTCATCAAAAATCTCATCCTTCAACTCTAACATATCAGGAATACATAATCTGTTACCTACCACCATCAATCCATATTCCTTTACCTCTATTTCAGAAGGTTTACCATTTTTAATCTCTTTGCTCAAGTACTCATCTTGTTTTTGCAATTCCTTAATCTTCTCATTCAACACTAGCCTTACCCTAAAGTTAGCCAATATACACCTAGATTTGACTTGCTTCAGTGTCACTCTATGTTTAGGTAATTCCTTTAACAAAGGAAAATATACTATCTCCATATGTGTCATAGCAGATTTCCTACTCAATGCATCCGTTACTACATTAGCTTTACCCAGGCGGTAGTTTATCATCAAATCATAATCCTTCAGTAATTCCAGCCACCTTCTCTGTCTCAAATTCAACTCTTTTTGGCTTATAAAATACTTAAAACTCTTGTAGTCTGTAAAGATCCTAGTAATGACTCCATATAAGTAATGTCTCCATATCTTCAATGCAAAAATTACGGTAACTAACTCCAAGTCATGCGTAGGATAATTCATCTTATAGGGCTTTAATTGTCTAGAAGCATAGGCAATCACTTTATCTCCTTGCATCAACATACAGCCCAATCCCTTCCTTGAGGCATCACTATACACTATATATCCATCATTACTCGAAGGCAAAGTCAAAATCGGTGTCATTTTAAGCTTATTCTTCAATTCCTCAAAACTGTTTTAGCACTCCTCGGTCCACACAAACTTTTGATTTTTCCTTGTCAATTTGGTAAGTGGAGCTGCTATTATGGCAAAGCTCTCCACAAACCTCCTGTAATACCCAGCTAAACCTATAAAACTCCTCACTTCTGCTATATTTTTAGGTGCTTTCTAGTTCACCACAACTTCTATTTTTCTTGGATCCACATGCACTCCTTGCTCTGAAATCACATATCTAAGAAATGCCACTTCCTTCATCCAAAATTCACAATTGTCAAATTTGGCATACAACTCAGTCTTCCTTAGTGTCTCCAAATCAATTCTAAAATGTTCTTTAGACTCCTTATCACTCCTGAAATAAACCAGTATATCATCAATAAAGACAATGATAAATTGGTCTAAGAAAGACTTAAAGACTTTATTCATCAAGTCCATGAAAGCTACAGGGGCAGTCTTCAATCCGAAGGGTATAACTAAAAAATCAAAATACCCATATCGTTTTCTAAAAGCAGTCTTTGACACATCAGACTCCTTTATCCTCAATTGGTGATAACCCGATCTCAAGTCTATCTTGGAGAAGAAGTTTTCCCTTTGCAATTGGTCAAACAAATCATCTATGCATGGGAGATGATATATATTCTTGACAGTGGCATGGTTGAGCTTCTAGTAATCCACACACATTCTCAACGATCCATCTTTCTTCTTTACAAAAAGGATCAGAGCTCCCTAAGCTAGAGAGCTAGGTCTAATGTACCCCTTCTCCAATAACTCTTCCAATTACTCCTTAAGCTCCTTCAATTCTGCCAGAGCCATTCTATAAGGCATAATTGATATTGGTGCAGTACTTGGAAGAAGCTCAATGGCAAATTCAATTTTTCTTGGTGCAGGTAGTCCTGGTAATTCCTCGGGAAAAACATCTGGGAATTCCATGACCACAAGTATTTCTTCTAACTTCCCTCCATCTACCTTCGTGTCTACCATATAGGTCAAAAATGCTTCACACCCTTTCCTCATCATTTTCTCTGCTGTCAGAGTCGAAACAACTCTAAGCGGGCTTGATTTTTTGTCTCCCACGAACACAATCTTTCTACCGTTGTCCAACTCAAACCCTACTGTCTTCCGTTTGCAATCCAAATTAGCATTATACTTCTCTAACGTGTCCATACCCAAAATCACATCTATGGCATTAGATCGACCACTAATCATTCTCCTCCAATATATATCTCAAAGTCTCTATAAACTTGACTAATCACAATATACTGGTCGATTAGAGTACTAACCATTAAAGGAATATCCAATGGGCTTAGATTTCTACCACACATAGTTCTACTTGATGACACAAATGAATGGGTAGAACTCGAATCAATAAAAATAACAATATCATCACCAAATAATTTAATCATACCAGTCACAACTTCTGGAGCTGTCTCTGCATCCTCCCGTGTCATTGCAAACACCTTAGATGGTGCTTGGCCCTTAGTCTCCTTGGTAGACTCACCCTCTTAGCTGATCAAAACTGTCCACTTCAGTTGCAATCCTGTATCACATAGTCTCAACTCTTTTTAAAGCTTACATCTGAGTTCTCTCATGTCTTGCATACTGAGACACTCTCTAGCCATGTGCCCTTTATCACCATAATTGAAGCAAGTTCCTATCAATCTGTAACATTCTCCTCCATGGAACTTGCCACAATGGTCACACTTGGGAATGGGTGGCTTATCCCCCACTCCTCTTCTACTACCTCCTGCTATAGAGGCTTGATGAGAAACAGTAGAAGTCCTTATATGTTTGGACTTGGTTGCTCCACTACTCCTCTCTTCAAATTGCATAGGGAAAGTCCTAGCACTCCTCTCAGACATAGGAGTACCACATCCCCTCTTGAACTGTTCTCTCCCCTTTCTCTTTTTATTCACGATGCTCTTTATGTTTTTAATGATTTCAACCCTCAGTGCCGCTTCAACCAGCCGTTGAAAGTCACAAAAATTCTATACCACCACTTTTTCTTTGATGGCCAAATGCAACCCTGATTCGAACCTATGACACTTAGCTGCCTCACTCATCATCATCTCAGCTGTATACTGAGACAGTTATGTAAACCTACGCTCATACTCGCCCACCGTCATCTTCCTCTAGGTGAGACTTAGAAGCTCCCTCTGCTTCTTCTAAATATAAACTTTTGACAAATACTTCTTCTTATAGGCAACTAGGAAGTCTTTCCATGCCAACACTGGTGGTATCATCTGACACCTTGGTAAACATTCCCACCAATGCAAAGCATCTCCTTGAAGCAAACTAGCAGCATATTCAACTTTTTCCTCATTTTCACATTCCATTTATTTTAATATTCTTTCTGTCTTTCTCAGGCAAGTCTCAACTTCTTCTGGATCGGTGGTCCCATAGAAGTCCACTACTCCATACTTCCTCAGCTTATCAAATTGCTTCCCTTTCTTAACTGGGGTCAGAGTAGAAGATTGTGGCATCTAACCCATGGCCTGGACAAAGGCCTAAGCAAAAACCTAGAACATTCTCGGATCTAATGGAGCAACTTGCTCCTATGGAACTGGTGACTCATGCGTTGGTGATCAAAAAGGCCCACTACCAAGCCCTATAGAAGCCTTTGCATTTCTTGGGCCTACTGACTCATCAGTACTCTCCTCTCTTGGTGAAGAGTCAGGTGCAACTGATCCTTGCAGAACTCATCATGTACTTTTATGAGGTGGCATCTTACTCCTTCAATTGAAACTATAACACCCTGTATTAGGGGTTAGAATATTGAGAAATTTAGTGCAATTTTATGTTTGGCATAATTGATTATTTCATTGTTATGTGCTATGAATTTTGACATATACAAATTATTGTACATACATTCATGACATTTTTTGGGTTAAAAATAGATTTATAAATGCGATTAAATTGTGAAAAACTCATTTCAGAACTATTGGTATTATTTTGAAATTTTTGAGAATTTTAGGAATTTTTTGGAAATTTTGGGATATTAAGAAAATTAGACAAATGGAATATTAACATGTAGCACTTATATATGAAGGACAAATGGCTCACATAAACACGTAATCACAAGTTGAGAAAGATGAAGCCCATTGTTTGTTCTTCAGTTTTGCTTGGTTTTTCCTCAACACCGAACCTTACCTTTCATTCACACTGCTGGTGGTTTTTCTAAAAGCAAGGTAAGTGAAATTTTAGGTTTCTGGTGCTGTGAATAAGTTTGAGGATGCTTCACGATTAAGAAAGGAATACATGCATGAATTGTGTATAAAGCATTTCAGTGATAGTGTGGAACATGCATAAGTTGTTTTCACTGTACATGTATAAATCTATAAAGTATGAGTAGAAATGGTTTTAAATGAGTTTAATGATATGGAATATAGCTTTTCGTGAGGTTATGATAACAAAATGACTTGAAGTGCTTGTGTTGTTTAAAATGACAGAAAATAGGAAATGTAGAAATTTGGAAGTTGCGTGAATGAGATTGGATTTCTTTTGAAGTTTTTATTGAATCTTTGATTTTTAATTGGTTTGAATTATGATGAGATGAAATGAAAGTAGAATAATTAGTTTAAGTGTTATATGTGTTCATTGAACAAACTGAAAGTGAGAAATCTGAAGAAAAATGGAAGAGGGGAAGAAGATGCAAATCTGTAGTTGAGTTTCTGGAAAAATGGCAGTTGAAAAAGTTGGGATGTTGTGATCGTGAGATGAGAGGAAGAAATAGACTGTGCTTGGAGGTTTAAAAGCACTACGGTGACTTTGCTGGGAATATTGGAAGTCACCCTCGTGCTTAAGCACGACGGTGACTTTACTGGGTATGTTGGAAGTCACCATCGTGCTTATTGATATGTGCTTAATTGTTGATATTTTTAATTATTTTCACTTAGCGATATTTGACATAAAAATGCTTAAGATACTCACTTTAATTCATATTTTATTTTAGGTACAATTCGGAAGTAAAGAAATTAAAGTGAGTTAGAAGCATCATATATGGGTCAATTTCTGGAAAATTTATTTCTACTTGCTTTTATGGAGGAAGAAGGAAAAAAAATAACAAAAGGACAAGAAAAATGAAAAATAACAGTGCAATAGGGGGTCAGCAAATTAAATCACATGAGCATTAAATCAAGAGAACATAACTGACGCAACATGAGGCTGGAGGCACACGACGTCGCACAAGCAAGGGCAGAAGGTCATCTTTAAATCAAAAGCCCAGTGGACACTCTAGGCGGCAGCAATAAAATGACAACAAAGCAGTCCATCCACGCACAAGGAGAACGACGACGTTGGAAGGCAGCAGGCGTTGAGGAGAAAAACGCACAAAGGATAGCCAACGCACCGTTTTGGAGAGGCATGAGCAGCTGAGGTTTTAAAGGGTTGAAGTTTAATTGTCTTGTCATTGAATAGGAGGGTAACACGCAGACGACGTCGCAAGAGGCAGGAGAGCAAGCAGAAAAACGCAGCATGGAATGGAGGGAACAGTGCCGCAAGCAACAGTGACGCACAGTGAGGAAAAAAGAAGATTGCGACGCTGGTTGGCAAGAACCAAGCAGGGGTGCGAAGAAGACGCAGGCTTGGAGCTGCGTTGGCATGGGCTGCGGACGTCTACGCCTACGTGGGGAGCTATAGCGCCAACGCCAGACGCACGCATGAGCAACCACCGTTTTTAAGTGAAGAAGCTTATTTGTCACATCATGAATAGTGACATTAATGGACTGACATAAATTAAAGGCAAAGTTAAGGGATTTTTGGTTAGGAATAAAGATGAGAGCTGAAGCTATTTTTCGAATAGTACCCATGAAGAGCTAAACGTCCCGACACCGGTTCGGAGGTAAAATCGACACCGACGACTCGGGTTAAGTGGTTTTAATTAGTTTGTTGTTTCTTTCTCTCATTAGGGATTGATTGTGTTAGCCTATGTTAATTGATTTGGGTATTGTGTATGAATAATTAGATTTTCACTATTATTCGGTTATTTATGTATGAACCCATTGGGTATTGTGATTTGGTAATTTTAATGCGTTCATTGAATTGCTAATTGCGAACCCATTGCTAGAATTTCAATTT
>JANJEY010000008.1:46609928-46622577 GCA_024703695.1 Erythroxylum cataractarum
TGGGGGCTTTGGGGAGCCCCAATGTCCGTTAAACGGACATGGAAGTCCATTTAACGGACATTCTCGGGTGTAAAAATACCCCTTGGCCAGTCAATATCTATTAAACGGACATGCATGTCCGCTTAACGAACATTCTCGGGTCATTTGGCATCCTTCACTCGATTCATGTTCGTTAAACGGACATGGATGTCCGTTTAACGGACATCTACGGGAAAGATTATGATTTTTGACATTGTTAGAGGCAGAATATGATCTTGAGGTCTTCATGAGAGTTGTATTTCTAGATGGCTTCTTTCTAATGGTTTAAAAACTAACTCAATCCGATTTCTAAATCGAACGTTATAGTGATCGCGCCAAGAGAGGTTCAAATTGACTTAGGGTGTAAACATGGGTTACTCTTTTGGGCATAACTCCCTAATCCGACCTCAAATTGAAGAAATTCTTAGACCATTGGATTCCTAAGACATATATCTTTCTCTCCATAAAAATTTGTAACCTTTGGAGTTAAATTGAGGAAGTTAACATTAAAGTAAGTGAGAGGTCGGTTAAGAGATCATATTTGGAGTATGAGCCCTTTTAGGCCTTTTAAGCATATCTTGAGCTATATAACTCCGTTTGAGGTGATTCTTCATTCAAAACAAACTCGAGGCTTAAAGCTACAATTTGTATGATTAAGTCAACTTATGATTTTGGTGGTAAATTAGTGTGCGCTCACCACGAATGTAGAGTTACAGCTAATGACCCTGCAAGGTAATGAGCACAAGGTTCATGATTTTGCAAGTTAAATTCCGGAAACAAATTTTCTTTCGTGGTGAGGAATCCCTCCCTCGTGGGTTGCACATCCAGACGTCACGTAGGACGTCGGACACTTGTCTCACCAGGGTGGGGTTCCAACATTGTATCTCTAATTTTAGTGTTCTATCAAACTTGTACGATATCTATTAAATTCTTAACTTGATGAACTATATTAGTTCTTTGGTTCTTGTATTGTAGAAAAAAAAGTTTGAGTCGTCTAATTTTTAATTTAGTTATATTTTTAATGCTTTTGTTATTAAAACAACATATCTTCAACAAAAAGAAGGAAAGCGAATAGATTTGTCCTATAGTAACATATAACATGAAGAGTCTCTAGTACCTGTAATGTCTTGTGACATTTTCTATGCTCTTGAATTATGTTTGGTTGCCATGAAAGTTGGGGAAAAAATAAAAGAAAGAAATTGGTGATACGACTTCCCTATATTTGCTTTGTTTTATCTTATGCATAGTTAAAATCAAAGATTTGGAAAAACACCCTCGTTGCTATTCTTTTCTATCCACCAAAGGCATTTATTCTGGATCAGAGTTATGGATATGATCACAGTTATGTATATGATCAAAGTTATGTGCATGAAAACCAACAGTTAGAAAATGGTAAAGGTGATGATTGTGTAATGATGGCTCTACTAAACTCCTCTAATTTTTCTCAAATAGATGATGGCAGTATTATTGGATTATCAAGTTCTTGTAGTGATTCAAAACATGCTTTAAGGTAACAAATTACTCTCATTACTTATTTCTCTTTTACAACAAACCATGTGTTTTTCCAATCATAATTTCATAAAGTGATCCTTGGTGATATCATTACTTTACCCTTTTTGGAGTATCTGATGAGTCCTTTTGTTGTGATAATTATTGTTCCTATTTCCTTAACAATCAAAATATAAATTTGAATGTAAATGTTTTATATTTGAGTTTCTAAAACTTGTTTTTATCTCCAAGTTTGTGATGGCAATTTGTATGTTTAGTACTTGTATATATTTATAATGAATGAAACAATCAGTGATCTTTTTATAATGAAAATACGTATTAAAAATGAATTGACATATTTTTGTTTTATTTTTTCCTTATTGGTTAGTAAATAGTACGAATCATTATAATAGTATAAGTGACTTTTATTTTGGTTAGCACAAGTAATTTTTATTTTATTACCCTAAGTTAATCCTTGTTTTAGTGAATTAGATGTTACATATAAGATTCATATAAGAGGTAGATGTTCCATTTGTAAAAAAAGAAAAAGAGATGATTTTTCTAGTATTCAATTCAGAGTTAAAAGTATAAGGCTTTCTTCTCCTAGAATAGTTCTTAAATTCTAAGGGTGATTTGTAAAGACTAACTATGGTGCCTAGGATTTTACAACTAGATGTGAATTACATAAGATGCTATTGTGAAGTTAGTAATCTTTGTATGATTTAATTTTGAGTCTTTCTTTATTGAATTAATAAAGAAATGTTCATATATATTGTTTTTTGCTTAGCTCTTATTTTTAGAATAAGTTGTGCTTCCTTTCCATTTTCCAATTAATGTAGAAAGATATCCTTTAGTTTTCCTGCATTAGTTTGGTAATAGATTATTGATTTAACTATGGCTACATGTAGTGGAAGGTCATATAGAGAATTTCCCAATGATTGAAAACATGATGAATTGATTTTGCAATTTCTGGAGAAGTTAGAGGGCCTTGAGGCTTATGTTCAAGGTGTTCCAAACCCAATCTGACAAAATATAGTTAGCCAGGAACATATAGTGAAAATATGATGTGCGAAAAAAAAACCCAAATTAAATGGGCTAACAATAACTAACAAGTGGGGAAATATAATTTGCAAACTAAATGAGGTTGTCATTAAAAAAAGTTCTCTAGATGTAATGGAAGAGGTCATCATGCATATTACTTTCCTAGTAAAGGTTTTTATATGGCAAAGAAAGAAAAGAAAATTTTCTGAAGAATGTATTTGTGAGCATGAAGTTTGGGATGAGCTAGCCGGAGACTTCAGTTGAATGATTGAATGATACATCTCTTATTATAATGAGGATGACTCTACAAATTATCCGAGTGAAAGATGTTAGAGAAGTTCTCTAAAGATAATCACCTTTAGCACTTATTATACAAATCATTTTTATTAATAAAAAGGCTTTTTCGTTAATTTGATGTTCATGTTCTATATGAATTGATAGTGATCTTAAATCGAATTAATGAAGTCCTTGATACATTACATAGCATGAAGGAAATCATGATGAGATCATGATAATGAGGTTCCTATCATGTGTAATTATGTTAGTATCTAAATTATCCCTAGTCATAGGATTAATGAGACGAGACATTAATCTAGACAGACTAACACATGTTATACTCCTTGATTAGATTAAGCAATGAATCACATAAGCTGTAAGCATGAGATATTTAGAGATAACATGTGGACACTTGCCAAGAGTAGTAAGTACATTGGATGACCTGCCATGAGACAATCATATGAATAATCTATTCTAGTGTCAATAATAGTCTCATCATAGAAATGATACAAATATCCTTAGACTTAAGATGCTCAAGGATATCTTGGATACTAATCATGTACTTTGACTCCATTTCCATTGCCACTTAGAGATTGCTCATAGGATAGTGATTGGGTATAGCTTGAGGTATTCAAAGGTAATTGAGCAGCCAATAAAGAATTCACCACTCCTAATAGAAGGAAATGATACTCACGGCCTCCTGTCACAGTCATTGCTCAGGAATCTTTGGCCAGAGTGGAAATGTCATGAAGATAGTCTTCAATGACATATCAAATTGAGTAATGAGCCTTGGGGACAAGAACTAATATCACTTGGGTTAGATGTAACGTAGTCGGTCTAGTGAGAGTTGACACTTTAATCATATTCTGAACCAAGTGGAGTATAGAAGGTGAAAGGATGAATTGCAAGGGAACATTGTCTATAGAAAGATTCGTAGTCAAACTACTGACTTTTCGGTCAATTGACGTCATAATGTTTGTTAGATACCGCTCATGACTTACTTAAAGTAAGTGTTAATTCAAGTGGCAATATAATTTCGAACTTAATGGTTCACGCGCATTGAAGATGTGAAGAATAAGTAAAATAGTTTTGGATGGGGATCTAAGATATAAGAGATACATGACTAAGCTACACAAGTGTGGTAGTTTATGGTCATTTAATTGTGAATCATATGACACATGTGAATCTTGATTATTAGATAAGATGACAAAATTATCCTTTAATAAGCAAGATGATAAATTTTGAATAATTAATAAATAATTTGAATCATTAATAAGTTTGAATCATTAATAAATAAAAAAGAGGTATCCCCTCACACGAGTTACTTTGTGGGAGTCACCATATTAGGCATATAGATCGCATTATAATAGAAAGCAGGGAATTATAATTTTATGTAAAAAAAGATCTATGAGAAAGATAACGAAGAAATATATATATTCGCAAATTTGATAACAATTAAGATAATATTTATTTAAAAGGTTAACTTTTCGCAAACTAAAATTGCAATTTCTGGCCTAGCATAATTCAAATGTTTGAAAGTTGTGTATGATTAATTAGTAGACAAATCTTCAAATAATAACGTTAAAAGTCTGGTCGTCTTGGCACTAATCGCAAATTTGCCATCCCTAAATTGCTGGATCCGTTTTTAGTTGTATAGCAAATGGTGAAATGGAACTGTTAGAAACAATGACATCGTAGCTGTTTAGAAGATAGCAGTTAATCTACTTTCATCGTGCTCTGAGAAGAGAGAGAGAGAGAGAGAAATCAAATTTACATGATATTTACAGTATAAAGTATGTAGCGCGGGGGCGCATGTGAATGACAGTACAATGGATGTCATCGTCATAAGTGTTTCCTGGAAACTTCCGGCTGGGAATATCGTGCAAACCAAGCATAAAATAATTGATCTTACATCTACCATGACCCATTTGCTCATAATCAATCAAACCAACATATACGTCCTTACTACGTAAGAATTTGTAGGCTTCACCTACAATTTTTGCTTCCATCATCCAGTAGCCAACTTTTATTATGACTATCCAAATTGTAAACCATCGAATCTAAACCTGAATAAAATGACAATCCAAAGTGTAAAGCTGATTCGCTGATTAGATCGGATCGGAAACAGTCAAGATCAATCTTAAAGACAAGGTTGAAAAAGCCGCCTTATCTGAAGTTTCTTCCTGCTGGAAACTGTAACAAGGTAAGCATCTTCTTCAACTTTCTGACAAGTCATTAGTCTGCGTTGATGATCAGAATATATTATGTGAAGTTACTTTACTACTTTTTCGCCATTCGACAGTATGTCCATCTTGCTACGGCATCTTCAGTTCTTACTTTTTCCCCTTTCTTCTATTGTTGGTCTAAAGCCTAAGGGATGCGTTCAGATTATCACCACGACATGGTTAATACGGATAATATTGTGTTTACTAAACATATAAAAACATGGATATGTTAATGACAAAACTTGGATGATGTGCGGAAGACAAGTGCAGAGTCTAAAAAGAAAGCGCGTAATTGGAATTGATGCTGTCGGATGTCTTGCTTTAATTATTTGGTGTTTTAACCAGAAAGGATTAACTACCACCAAAGGAATAGAACAATAACTAGAGGACAAATCCGATTTATAAGTCAAGAATAAACAGGGTGCATGGAGGAAATATGTAAAACTTTCCAATCCACTCAATGTTTTGTTTTACAATCTTTTGGTGCTCTAGAGTTTGGCCATTGTTGTTGCACTAATAAAACTGACAAATATGATAAAACTTTGTAATCAATAGATCTTGTCAGCGTCGTTCGTCTCCAACAATCCTAAATACCCTTATAATTATAAAGGGTATTTTTGCTTTTGGAATTTGATGAATTTTCTTCCAAAAAGAAATCAAGTGATACATCTCCGACCACTACAGTTAAAGCCAGTAAACTATAAGAGTTTAATTACAAAAGCATAGCTAACAAAATCGTATCAGAAACTTCTGCAACTAACTATGTTTCATTATAAGGCTAGAAAGCTTAGGATTACTCCTACTTCCGATTCTTTGCTGGTTCTACCTGATTCTGGTGAAGCAGGACATTACTGTTTGGATCCATGAGATTGGTTGTCTTCGACAAAAGAATACCTATAAAACAGCACAAGGCAGGCCGAGGTTGATAACCGGCAGGCCCCTCCGACACTCAAGTTAGCTTTTGTGAGAACTTTTTGGTAGCTGGTCAGTAGAGAAAATAGGGTTATGGAAAATCGTACATTTTTCATGATGAGGTCATAAATTTATATAATTTACCTGTAGAAATTAGGTCATCTTCTAAAGGATGGACTGATCGGCTCATGCGCTGTTCTGAGTCTGGACTTGAGCCTAGCACGACCAACCAAACCACTTGTCAATCAATCGGTGATCCTTTCACCGTATCCCTTATAATCAAGTTGAGAATGTTAAGGCTTACAAAATAGAATTGGCAATAAGTAGGGCCACGCTGGAGCTAGTTGCGTCAAACTTAACCCAAAAATATTGTATTAGGTCTACGTCTAATCCAATTAGGCTTGGACAACTTGAAGGTCAATCAAACTCAAACCAAATTCAATTATTCTTTAATTTAAAATTTTTAAAAACGTAGTTATACTTAAAACAACATCATTTTCACTTGATATATTCAAGTTTTAGGCCTATCAGCTTAAACTCAAGTCTGAGCATGATTTAAAGCTACAAAATTTTAAATAACATGTTCAATCATAGCTTGAAGTTTGGTCTACTTGGGAACAGTTTGATGATTTCGAGATGGGCCAGACTGGGCCTAGGCATAAATGTCATTCCTATTAGAGAGTGATGGCTTAGCTGATTTCCTTTAAAGACCTTTTAATTTCATTTTTTCCAAATCCAATAAATGATATAAGTAAACATAATGGATATAACATATAATTCTTGCTACTATGGCCTCTAATGGTTCATATCAATAACACATTATTGCGCCACTAATTGAGTTGTAGAGGAGGTTGAATATATCGAGCATTTGTCTTGAAATTATAATTGTGTAATTGCAGTTGAGAAGTAAGTGATCAATGGATTCATCTTCTTATTAGCAAAGCACATAAATAGGGCCTAGACTAATCATTTTGCTCAGTTTGTCCTTAATTCTTAGTTTTTTTTAGATAGCTAAACAAGTTAGAAAAGAGGTATTGAGAATATTATTATTGTTCCAAACCAATGCATTCCAAGGGACTGGTGTTTGTGGGGTTTTGAGAAGTTAGAGGCACGAGTTGTCAGTAAGACATTAGGCTATTTCTTGTTCAGTTCTTGTTTAGTTGTACACATCCTCTTCCTGTTGATTTGGTTTATAGGAAGGCATACAACCATGGACAACTGAGAAACTTCTTGAGTAGCGATCATTCCATACCCAATTATTCCCTTGTATGACTAGATTGACTCTTGCATTTTCAATTATGTTATTCCTTAGATTGTAAAGATTTTCCATTAGTAGTAGAGGGCTAAAATCATGCCATTTATCATCCAAAACTAAGAGAGTTCACCATTTCTAATATTGGTTTTGAAGTTATCCCTCAACTTGTTTCTTGAATAAAAAATATGTTTTAATGTGCAAGATATGGATTGTTTAGTTTTGATTTTCTATAAGCATTAGTCTTTGAAGAATGTTGACTTGATCCACTTTACCTAAAGAGACTCCTTATCAACCAGAAGCTTCCATAATCTTTTTTCTAATGTAACTTATTCACAACTTTAATAGGTTTTATGCCCAAACCACCCTCTAACTTGGGAGAACAAACATCAACCCACTTCACTTTAGATCAAGAATATTTCTCTTCCATAGCATTCCATAAAAGCATCCCATCAATTTTTTATGCTCTTGGTTATGTTGCTTAATAGATGTAGATAAGCAAACCAAAAAATATGTAGGTTAGTCAGGATGGTTACAATGAGTTAGACCCTTCTTGCAGAAGATAAACATCTATTTTATCAATTGGATAATCTTTTATGGATGAAATCCAAGAGTCGATGGCAATTTATGGAACTCAATCATTTAGTAGAGTTATTCCTAGATACTTAAAAGGGATTTCTTTTTTTGCTTGAAGCATATTATAAGAACCAATTGCCCATTGGCCAAAGGAGAACTGGTAGAGGTAAAAAATGAACTCTTACTCAAATTGATGTCTAGTCTTGACATGAGCTTAAAGTTAGATAAAGCAAAGAGGCTAGGACAAATAAATAAACTAACATCAAATCATCTGCAAATGATAGTAAAGAGATTCTTAACTTATCATATTTTCTATTAAATCTAAACTAGTCTATTTTGACAACATTATTGACAATTAGCCTAATCAAGGCATTAATATAAATGGTAAAGAGATAGGGAAAAGATCATCCCCTTACCCTAAGCCTTTGTTAACCTTTATATGGTTTAATAGGTTTTCCATTGATATGGATATTACAGATGTGATTTGAGATACATCAGCTTATTCAATTGATAGATTGATCAAGATATCCTCAAACATTGAGAATATTGAGAATAAAAGACCAACTGGTGGTGTCAAATACAATACAGATGTCTACTTTCATAGAATAACTCATTATACCTATCTTCTTTTGATCATTTTTTAAAAGATCTTGAGCAAGTAGTATACGAAGTATTAACTGAGGCGCTCCTTTCCATCCATTATATTAAATATCTAGGTCTTGCGAATTTTTTTTTTAAAATATAACATTATGACTAAAAAAATGGGAGATGTTCCTTAAATATAAGGCAAAACTTAAAATTAAACTACTATATTAGATATTTAGATATGATTTTTGTTGAATTAGACATAAGTTAATAGTACATTCTTTAACTGATTAGTTTTTTAATTCTTTAACTAGTAAGGTTTTTTTCCATATCCATTTAATAAGTTTAGGTGATAAAAGAACATATTTTTCTTCTAATTCTCATTCTTGCTCAACAAGTTGGTATTTATAGTTTAAAGAAGATTTTTTGCACTAAAAATGTTTAAAGAGAAACAAATTGGTAGTTTAAGTTCAGGTTGTATATGAATTTAAATATTACAAACCAAATAAGAAGAATCAAATAAAAATATTTAGAATAGGATTATGTTGTTTAACATTTTTTATCATAATCGTATCAAATTGTACCAATGATTTTAATTTGGTATAATTTTGGATAATTTTTAATATTCAAATAGAGAACTGAATTTAAATTATACCAAATTGTTCGGAATTTAATTAGATCAAAAGAATCAAATCTAATGTACTTTAATTTTATAATATTTAATTCAAATCTTAATATTTTATAAAGTAAGTTCATATCTTAAATCTGACATTTTCCTACGTAATTTCATTTTAATTAAAACTGTTAATTTATGACCTTTTGTAGCTAAAATATCGATGAATTAGGATTCTTAATATCCACCTAAAAGTTATCTAATTTTTTATAATCTATTTCTAGTTTGTACTTTCCTAAGATTTTAAAATTTTAAAGGAATTAGAAATTGGTGAAAGTAGAAAAGAGAATTTCTTCTTTCAAATGGGTAATTGTATCATGCCAAGTTAAAATGAGCCCAACCCTCATTGTTAGAAAAGGAAGAAAGATTGTAGATATAAATAAGGATTGTAAGTTGAACTTAATGATGAAACTAAAAAGGACTAAAGAACGAAGATTATAACAACTCATATAGAGATGGGTGTCAGACAGAAGAGAAGAAAGGGTACATAAGGCTATAGAAAATAAGTACTACTAATGTCTAACTAACTATTTTAGGTATATGATTCTCTTAAGTCCATAATGGAGATTTTATTATGTCAATATAACATTTGATAAATATTATGGTTCCATTATTAGGATGAATGTTGATGTTTTTTATAACGGTGGTATCAAAACTTAGGTATAAGATGAAAGGTTAAATACATTAATTCTTATGGTAAAAATGATGCAAATAAGTTATAAGGACAACTCTTTGCTCATTTACGTTAACTTATGTTTGGGTACTTTACTACTTTGCCCTTCTTCTTTACTACTTTCTTTCTTCTTCTGGAAAGAACCCATGCTAGGAGTTTAGTTCCCTTCCAGACTAGGTCCCCCTAATGGAAGTAATCTTGAGAGGGGGTCACTCTCCAACTAATACTCTTCAATAGAAGTCCTGGGAAGATTCTTGCTTACCTAGGATCTCTCTAATAAACAAGGGAGAAGTGAAAGGATTGGCTATGGAAGATTTTTCTACTCTTAAAAATGTGATGAGCTTAATGGCTAAAGTAAGATATTAGTCTAGAAGTGAAGGCAATATGCTAGACTAGCTCAATGCTCCTTCTTCTAAGGCTTAGCATGACAAATTTATAGCTTCCCCTTAAAAGGATAAACTCACTCATTTCAAAGGAGTTATGATGGATGGTGTTCATATGCCTTATGTAAAACTTCTCAACGTATGTGTTACATCTTAGTCCTTAGCCATAATAGGATACTTCCTAGGTAAATGACCATCTGTCCTTAGGATAAGTATGGGCTATGGCTAAATGGGGTAAGAAGGGATTAGGAAAAAAACTATGTTAACAGAAGACAGTAACTTCATTTTTAAGTTCTCAAATGATGATTGCCTAAGGGATATATTGAAGCAAAATCCCTAGTATAATGGAGTCTAGCCAATGTTCCTTCGAATATGGGACTTGGAATAGAGTTTAATAGGGGTAACATCGAAGCTAATCCCTTATGGATAAACTTCCAAAAAGCCCATCTAAAGTATTAGATAGTGGAAGAACATAGCTTCTTAGCCAACTCAATTGGCAAACCTCTAAGATTAGATTGATAAACCACTTACATGGAAAGAATCTACTTTACCAAAATTTGTGTTGATGTAAGCAATAATTGCAACAACAGGTAACCAGCCTATCCTATAGTTTGGAATGTACCTCCTTTCCTTTTGATATTTCTATCATCTATGCATCCAACTTTGCCTTTCAAAGAACTAAATTTGTGGGAGGAAATAAAAGCCATCAATAATGTTAGAAGTAAACTATAGATGTTAGTTGGAGATTTCAATTGCATCTAATCCCCTCAGTGGGTTGAAGGTTATGAAATATGCAAATAGGAACATAAAGGGAACTAAGGGGAGTCATACACCATATTGGTAAGGTAGACTTGAGATATAGAAGTCATCGATTCATTTGGCACAATAGGTAATAAGGAACATTAGTTATAAAAAAAACTTGACAGGTTAATGGTAAATGTTGTGCCTAAAAAGTTCTAAAAAGACCTAGGCTATCCTACTGGCAAGTATACAAGATAGTTGTAATTGATAACCCAAGGTCATATCCCATGGAGGTGAAATTGGTTGACTTAAATTATTATTGAACAAAAACAAAAATAAATGCAATCCTAAATATTCTATCTTGATTGTTGAGTGAAAGCTTTAAAGAAAATTACAACTTAGTCTGAAAAGTAAATTGAATCGGTTAGAAGCAAAAACAAATAGAAATCGAAGTGGAAAAGTCTTGAGAATTAATTTCACTAATTTAATCTCCTATGCATGATTAAAGGAAATAATTAGACAGTTTTCTTACCGAAATTAATAGTTTGGCCTTAAGATCAACTCGAATAACTAAGTAATCTAACTTTCATATTCGACAAGTTATCACCCGAGTTAATAATAGAAACCTGCCTACTAATTACCACTTAGTAACCCATAATAATGTTAAACATCATAGCAATCCAAATAAACATTAAAAAAAACAATGAAATAAATAAAAACTAGATGGAGTCTTGATATGGAAATATGGAATTCTATGAAGCTCTCTTGATGTCTCCTCATGATCTTCTTTTGATCTATGGTTGTTGCCTTTTTTCTTATTTTCTTATTCTTGAATACTTTTTTAGGCTTTTAGGTTTCTTTCTAGGGTTTCCCTATTTAAAAGTACAAAAAAGCTCATGAGATGGAAAAGCTAAAATTTGCTAGAATTTGCTCTCTACTACGTCTGTCACAATCGTAACCTGCATCATGCTTCCAATTCTTCTCTTTTCTTCAATTTCCTATTTTCATACACTCAAAAACACATCAAACACCCCTTGAAGCATAAAATTAAGTTCAAATGCTAGCTATAAACTACTCAAACAATTGAAACACATAAAAAAACACTAACAAAAACACTATTCTAAGTCCTAAACACAAAATTATCATTTAAGAAAACACTTTAAAATACACTTAAACATGGAGAAAACATACTATAATCTACAGTTATCACTACTAAATGGGTTTCGATTATGGTTAGTTATTTATAAGCAAAAGATTGCCTTTTTGCACCTACAAAATTATGATGTACTTATACCTAAAACTAACTCAAATAGCCATAAAAAATACAAATTAGCTACTACAATGGCTATTTTCTAGGCATGTTTAGTTAACCTATCTTTGCCATCGACTACTAGAACCCTTAACTAGACGCTCAACTCTCCTTCTGTAAATTTTGAAAATCATATTAACTAGCTAGCCTAACTCTTTTGAATAATTGGTAGTTCATTGGTTAACACATCAATTGGTTGATGGTCTAACCATTTACTTACTATTCATCTTTTTTCATTCTTGGTTCAAAATGATCAAAATAAGGTTACAAGAAAGAATATAATAATTTATTACTTCATTCTTTCTTACTCTTTGTTCACTTGACATGAATTACTTTAAAACTCTTTTGAATTGTATTTAACACTTCACTTTTTTATTTTGATCATTTGATAACTTCTTTTCTTTCATTAAACTTATTTTTTTGCTAAATGAACTTACTAATATTATCAAATATAGATATATTACTAGTAACATAATTTATTATTATCAAAATCAGTA
>JANJEY010000008.1:46626431-46649606 GCA_024703695.1 Erythroxylum cataractarum
TAACAATAAATTTCTACAATATGACAAACTTTGAGTGTAGCTTAAGCTTGTAATATATGGCTTATAAATAATGCAAGAAAAAATATATAATGCCAATAAAAAGAAAATTTTATTATTCACTATTCAAAATAATATTAAAAAGTTCAAAAGAAAGCAAAGTGAACTTAAGGTATAAGCATAAAAATGAGGTCCTTCATACCTTATATATATTTTTCTTTTTGTGTTTTCCTTAAGAAATTTAAATAAGAGACATTAGAATGGCACTTATATACATATTTTATTTGTAAGTTATATTATAACATTATTGACTTAGAGAATTAGAGTAATACTATTGTTGATATATAAATTTTTTCTATAATTTCTCTATAAAAGACTTTGGGAATTTTGGGATGCCATGATGCGACAATTTGTATTGCAAATAAATTATACGAACATAAGTATACATAGACAAACTTAAAATCATTATTTTATAAAATGCTTAAATCCTTTTTGCTAGTATGTATACATTTACTTATTGTTAATTTAAATTAATAGACTAGTTTTTGAAACTTTAGTATATGTGACTTATGTTTAGTGTCATAATGTGTGACATAAAAATTGTTTGACTTTAAGTCAAACAATTGACAAGTCATTTATAAAGATTGTAAGTGCAAAATCTTTTTCTTTACACCAATATGACCATCATATGTTATTTCATGATATGCTAGTTAGAACTAATTTATACTTATAAAATTGTAATTATAAAGAACTTTATTTCTATACTTAACTTTAACCATCATAAATTATTTTCTTTAAGCATCATAATAGAAATGTGGTTATGAAAAAAGGTAGCTAAAGATCCATTAACAAAAAATAGTAAGTGATACTTTGGTATTGACGTGTGCATTGTAATCTATTTGTGTCTATTGGTAATTAAAATTTTATCCCTTTTTTAAAATTGGATAAAGGTGTTAAAGAACATACTTAGTTAATTACATTGTGATATGACGCTCACTAATAGAACTGATGATCTATATGATAAAACTCAGACCATTTTATCAAAAATAGGTTAATCCATGAAAGTAACATAAAAATAAAGAAAAAGAAGTATATGAATTGACACATTCCAAAAAAGAAAGAATTATGAATGATAAGATTTTACAGTTAATCACCACTAATAAGTTAGATAAGATCTAATGGAGAACCTATAGCAAAGGTCCCTTTAAGAATAAGGATGAAGAAAATAATTTGTCCACTCTTCAAAATAATTTGTCCCCAAATCAGCAGCTTCATCTACATAATCAAATAGCACTTGATGCTTAGCTATGTATACATCTCTCATCTTCACTCTTCTTAAAAGGCTTAAATTTAACCCCTAGTGTTTGCTATAAAAAAAACTATTACTTGCTTAGTTACCCTAACCTTTTCACTCTTATTCAACCATTACTAGTTGCATGATTTAGAGTGTTTCGTGGTTGGCATCTCCAACTTCTCCATTAACTCCGTACTAATCACATTACTATAACTCTCTCCATCTATGGCTATATTACACACCTGATGCTTAGTGACACATTTAGTGTCGAAAAGGATTTCTCTTTACTTATCTGCATTATCCTTCCCCATAGACACACTCAATGCCCTCCTAATGACCAACAACCTTCCCCCTTTAGGTTTAACGATACATTTACTGCCAACTCCACTTTACTCAAGGATACATTACTTTCCATCTGAGTTTATCAACATCACCTGCTTATGAGGAAATTATACGGCTAGATTTCCTCTACCCAAACACTTAAAACACTAGACATCTTGATTCCTAGTTACTAAAATGGAATCAACTTTAAATTTCACTCCACTTAGTATGTGTACTTTCAATTTAATTACTTTAGGTTTTGAATCTGGAGCTTTGTCTTCGTCTGCTCCTTGAGTTGTTTTATAATGATGAACCTACACCAAAAACACCAAAATAATTATAAGGCCTCCTTTTAACTGTTGTTCTTGCTTCAAAGCCATATGCATTACATCTTCTAATTCCATGTAATGGTGTAACTATATGAAATTGGCAATTTTTTGGATTTATATTACAAATAAATCAAGTCATTATCATCTCCTTATCTTTTTTTCCCCAATCTATGACAACCTCTGTCTCTTTTAGTACTCCTTTACACTCTTGGAACCGTGACTTAATGTTTGCAACCTTTGGTAGAACTCCCTATAATAGCAATTTAGAACAAATTGCTTTTTCATTAGTAACTTCATCTCCTCCAAAGCTCTCGATTTCTCCTCTAGGTGAGAATTTGTTGATCACATCAATCCACCATACATTCATAATTGTACAATAGTTAGTTTAACCTTTTCTCCTCTAAGAAGTTATAAAAATCAAAAACTAGCTTCACACACTTCTCCTACACTAATTATGCATTTAGATTTATTTTTCCTACAGAAGACAATATTGTCATCTTAATACTACCTATATTATTATCCACTCGTTTGTCATACCCGTTTTGATAGCCTATGCCAAACCTTTCCTAACGTTGTCTCCCCATTCTTCCTTCTTTACCACCCTTTAGGTTTGCTCTCCCTAACATCTAGAGGTGGATTATGCTATTATCTAGTTATGAAAATGCCATATTTTCCAAATTTTCTATAAATTTATTAATTTATTGAATAATTTACTCCAGTCAGCCTTGAATGACGTTAACAAAACACTTTTATTCTACTTCTGTTTTTCCTCTTCACTAACTTTTCTTTGGACATGATTATGCTTTAGGTTATGATACACCCATATGAAAAGTTAATAGTAAAAGCACTCCTTTATATGTTTCGTAAAGATTTCACTCAACTCTTAATGTAAGTTCCTAACTATAAACTAAATAATTTAAACAAGAAAGCTAATCGAACCCTCCCCAATCGTCCCCTTTGTTAATACTCCTAAAAAAGTAAATTTAGGCAAGGCAAAATGAAAAATTGAGTTCAAAAAACCTAATTAGACTAAATAAGAAGAAGAATAATTTGACAAGAATGAAATGATGACAATAAGAGTGAGAACACTGGATAAATATAATAACTTTAATACTAGGATTTCTTGTCCTTGTTAGAATACGAATAAACTTTCCTTCAACAATTACTGCAATTACTATCCCCGCTTTATATTTGATGCACATGAAACTTTTAGGATTTCTCTTTATAAATTTTTTAATTAGAATTCAAGTAAGGAACACAAAGCCTAAGAACAATCTGTTCTCAATGAAACTTTAAGGAAGATAAGAGAAATAAAATAATTGAATACACAAACAATGAAATTAAGAATGAGCCTAAATATAGAACTAAGCTCTGATACTAAACTCTGATATGATTCTCACCAATAAAAGTGAAGAAATTCAATATTAATATGGTAGGACCTAGTACCATTTACATAAAAGAAGGATATGAATTGTGACTATTAAGAAAAGAAAGGATTGGGAATGATAAGATTATGGTGCTGATCACCAATAGCAAGGTAGATAAATTTGATAGTTAATAGAGAACCTAAATCAAGGGTTCTTTTAAGAATATGGATGAAGAAAACTTTTTAGAGATTTTTTTAAATTCAACAATAATAATCTGCCTCCATTACAATAATAAAGAAGCCTTTTATAAGCTTTTGCCCAAGAATTAGATTCCTAAAAGGAAATAACAACAAAAATATAATATAAATAAAGACAAATAATGTTGAAAGATAATTAATCTCTATTTAAAGATAAATATGGAACTTTAAACTAACTAAAACTGCTAATTATACGAGCCTTAAAAGAAATAATATATCAAAATAATAGGTCCCTAACTAATTAAAATATGAGTCTGATGCTTATCTTATCCAATACTAGTGTCGATTTTATTTTGGAGTTTTTAGTATATAAATCAGTTATGAGTCCAGCACTGCTCACAAATTCAACTATATCGCTAGTTTGCTTATGCTTCTCCAGCTTGCAAACCCAATGAAGGATAGTTATTGGTTTGTTTATAAGCTCAACATTAGTTATATTCTACAATCGCAATCTCCAACTCTTTTTTAGCACTTAATTGGAACGTCTCATAAGTCATCCATGCCCCTCTTCCTATCTCCCTTATATAGAAGTTTTTGCAACTCAAGTTGTTACTTAAGTCTTATCATTTTGGATATTTATAAAGTAATTATGTTATAAACTATATGAATTATATATTGAAATAAAAGATATTTTAGTTTTAACAAAATGAAACCATTAAGACATGTTTATCTTGTTTTTGTTAAGGAGGTCCATTTCTAACTGGTCATTCCATATTGTGATGCATTTAATATTTGTGAATTTAAAATGTGTGTTAACTAATAAAGCTTATTAATTTGATAGAGATTGGTGATTATACTTGTCAATTTTTCTTCATTGATCCCATCCACTTTATTCAATGATTTAAGTTACTCAATATGTACGAATATACCTTAATAATAGAAGTTGCGTCATATGCTTTATTAATAATGTATGCTATATATTTATATTTTTTAACTATAAAGAAAAATACTTTTAAAAGTCATCTCCTCATAACTCTCATCATTATTATTGTAGGAGGCCACTGTACAAGTCATTTTCTTACCTCTTTAATTTTCTCAGCACACTCTGTGTACTTAAGAGGTGGCAACATCTTAAGGAAGGGGTATGTAATTTCATTGCCCACTTATTTACTACTTCTTTTACACTAATCATCATCATCATAAGTTTACTAAGAAGTTTAGTTCATATATATACACTTTGCATTCACATTAAACTATTATTAAATTCATAAATAGTATTAGGAGGTTGCCAATATAATTCGGAGCAATAAAAAAGTATTATTCTTTTGAATTATGCCTACAAAGTTATTAGTATCTAATTTGATCTTATTATGTGCAATTGGTTCATGGCTAATCTTCACTCAAATCCATTTACTAATATGAGAGCATAACATTACATAATCTATCTTTTAGATCTATATTGAAAGCATTTGAGTAATTAGCATAACTAACTTTAAGTGTTTAGTTGGGGATGAATTGCCTTCAATTTCAAGAATTTGTAATTTTTTATTATTGAGTTATATGCAATTATATAAAATTTAATTCATAATGAGAGATTTAAAAAGGATAATAAGTGTGACAAAATGTGATTTTTTGATTAGGGAGAAAAACAACTAATTACTAAGAAAAAGAAGAGAAAGTTTTTGAGATAAAAATTTAAATATTACAAACTACATAGATAAAAGAATAATTGTGATTTATATTTTAAATTCATAATTTTACTCAACTTTGCATTACTAAGCATAAGGATATATAAAAAAGTATCAATTACATGCTAAAGTTTCAATTTGTTACAAATATAACCTACCGTTTCTTAAAGTAAACCTTGATGATGTGGATTGTCATATAAGCTTTCTTGTTTATGTCAAACAACTTGTAGAATTTTAATAAGTAAAATATTTAACATATTAAATTTAAGAGTTATATAATTATTTTTAATACTAATGAATAGGTTGTTAATTGATTTTTTATTTTTATTTTTAACTATTTTAATTAAAAATGTAATAATTTATTTATTGAAATTTCATATATAGATTGAAGTGGATAGATCCAATTTATATGACACTCTATGTTAGTAAAGCTATCAATACAAGGTAATGGGAAAGGTTTAAACCAAACAATAACCACCCTTTATATCATAACCTCTCTTGACCTCACCCTCAGGTAAGCCTTCATGGATAACCTAAGGTCCCTTTACAAACCTCTCGACTTCATCTTTCTCAACTCTCCCCAACCTTCAGATCTTTTCTCCAGCCAACCTTACCAACCAACCTTGTCCTAACAACCTCCTCTTTGCCTCTTTGTTTAAGCTTCTCTTTTTAGGAGCATCTTAGAAATTGCATCACCTACTAGTTTTTTGTTTCACTCTTTATTTATGTTTTAAGCAACAATTTTTCAAAGTTTCAAAACTTGAGGCCTTCAACTTGCTTTCTTTGGTAAAGGAAGTTAAGATGGCTAGATCCAATCAATGTAACCCTCTTCAAAGTACCTTCTCGCCCCTCCAAGCTAGCTCCTTCAAAATGAAGTAGTCTAAGGAAAGCTCTAACTCCTCACATGTAAATATAAAAGAAAATTGATAAGCTGGAAACAAGTTCCAGGAGACTTGTCTGATACCTTATTATGTTATTTCTTACTAGGAATTCCAACGATAGAAGTATTGTTTCACTATACATTAAGATAGTCGAAGATGGAGCCAAGAGTTAGAGCACTACACTAGTTAGTTTCTCTATTAGTAAAGGTCCCTATTCCATATGGTTAATTTATGGGCTCATAAGACCTAGAAAGGTAAGGGGCTCCAAGAGGTTAAAATTTCAAAGGAGAACCATGTTCTCTCCAAATTCTCCTCTAAATCAAAATCAAAGAGAGTATTGGAGAATGGGTTATAGAATATATAAAACCTTCCCATTTTCTAGCAGGTTTGGAAATTTGATATCATCCTTGAAAGGAATAAACATGAAAACATCCCTATTTAGGTTAACATATATAACATTCCCCTAAATTTTTGATCTACTAAGGGGCTTAACTTAATAGCTATATTAGGAATCCAATATGTATGGACAAAATAACAACAAAGAGGAGAAGAGTGGTAAATGCCTAAATGTGCATAAGTATAGAGTTAAATAAAGATATCTGAAATAATGTCATCTTGATAAGATTAGGTGAGAATGAGAACCTATATGAAGATTCAATAATGGTTTCTTACTAATGGAAACCAACTTTAGCTTAATGAGGGAACTACTGGAAGGCTACAAGAAGAAAATTCAATAATGAGGAATATATGGAACTCTCGTGATTACAAGACAAAAAAAGAAGGGAAATAGGTAAAAGTTAAACATATGACAGAAGTGCAAATGAACCATAACCAAAATATTGGAATAAAATGTAATCAATGCCCCTAATTTGGAGTTAAAAAGAGTTCTTATAAAGGAAGCAGATGAACCAATGCTACCTATCACAATAACTCAAGAGGATAAAAGACAACAAGACAACCAAACTACTCAATTTCTAAAGAGACAAACTATTTCAAAGATGGAAGAATATCTCCACAGAGGCATTAATAATAAACTAGATCATGAATTCACAATTGATAATAGCAAAAGGTCTAAAAGGAAGGAGAGAGGTAAGTCCCCCAAATCCAAAATTTGCTCCCTATGTTTATGATGTACCTTAGGGCCAATTGTTTGTTGGAAACTAAACGAAACCTTTTTTTAAATAACTAAACTAAACCTTGATAACATTTGCAAGCTTCAAATAATAGGGAATAACAATCTTTTTATCCAATAACCACTATCACCAATATGGTCGTATTATTTTAGCTTTTGACCCCAATAAAGTGTTGGTGAATCAAAACCAAATGTTGCATAACATGATTTGATTCACTGAGGAGAGAACATAAGTGCATATAACATTTGACTATGGATCCAATATATAATTATAAAGGAGATAGCTATAACAAAAACCTTCCAACATTCATCAATCCGCTGATGGACCTAGATGATAATAGGAGACTTCAATAGCATAATGCATAGGAATGAGGCTGAGAGGAATACTATCATGAAAAGTTTTAGAAATGATCTAAAAGATTGTGTCAAGAATCTTAGGGTTACAAACTTGAGATATGAGGGGAACATTTTCTCCTAGAGTGACAATCAATCCTCCAATTGGCATCTAAGGAATAAAATCAATAGAGCTCCTGTAAATTGTGAATGGTTAGATAAATTTCTCGTTAGCTCGACCTTTTTTGAAAATCCTTAAATTTCATATCACTCTCTAATCATCATCAAAAATATGTTTTAAAATAGAAGAAGAAGAAACTTTTCAAGTTTAACAACTCCCTGAATGAAAACGGGGCTTTGAAGAAGCTATTCATAAAGGTATGGAGCATGAGGTGCAAGGATGCAATATATATATTGGGAAATTGCATCCTTGCACCTCATACTCCATACCTTTATATATATATATTAGGAAACTTGGGTTCATTAAAGCAAAACTTAAAGCCCTAAATGCCATAAGATATATGCATATTAGGGAGCTTGTTCGAGAATCTTAGGAATCTTTATACTAGTACCCTGATAATCCTAAAATGTTGGGTGAGGAAAGGAATGTAGTTCAAAACTAATTAAAAGTTGTCTCCACTCTTGACTTACTAATCAAGCAGAGATTATGGCTCAATGTTGGAGAAAGGAACACAAAATTCTTCAATAATTACATAAAAGATAGCATCAATATCAATAGAATATGCTCCCTAAGGAAATATAATGGAGTAGTGGTTACCACCCATGATATTTAAAAGGGGAAACACTCAGCTAATTCAAGGACTCAATCATTTTAATAACCCCTTACCAATCCTTAGTGTAATTATTATCTTCCTTCATTAGTCACCAATTTAGCAAAGAGGACAAGGAAACTCTATAAAGACCATTCACTCTACAAGATATAGAAAAAGTGGTGTTTGATTCAAACCTTATTAAAGGACCATTGCTAGATATACTAAATGGGTACGTTTATCTAAAAACATAGCCTATAATAAAAAAAAACATGTAATAGCTGCAATCTTGAAGTTTTTAAGAATTGGATAATTTTGAGGGAAGTAAATAAGACATTCATCTATTTTATCTCAAAATGTCAAAATAAAAGTTTTTAAGAATTGGATAATTTTAAGGGAAGTAAATAAGACATTCATATATTTGATCTCAAAATGTCAAAATCTAAGTTTTTTAGGGGAATGTAGACATATCTCTTGTTGCAATTTTTATACAAAATCATTTCTAAACCATTAGAAAAAAGGTTAAAGAAAGAACTTAGAAAAATGATAAGTGACTCACAAGAAGCCTTCCATGAAGGGAGATAGATAAAATACAATATCCTAGTAGCATAAGAGTTATTTAAGGGCTACATAAATAAGAGTTTGCCAAAGAACTATGTATTGAAGATAAACTTCAATAAAGCTTTTGATTCTCTAAATTGTGATTTCATTATTAACATGCTAGAAGCTTTCAATTTCCCTAAAATCTTCAAGGATTGAATCAAAAGGTATATAAAATCTACTTCCTTCAGGAGGAAAGGGATTAAGGAAAGGGATCCCATATCTCCATACCCTTTTTATCCCATATTACTTAAGTACAACATTAATCTCTCTTCAAATATCATAACAAATACAAGGAAGTAAAATTAGTTAGTCTATCATTGACAGATGACCTAATCCTCTTCTCTAAGGTCTACGATAAATCAATATACACTCTAATTTCTTTCCTCTAAACCTTTAGGAGCTTATCAAGATTAGGGATTAATTACAGCAAGAGCTACATGACTTTATCAACTAGCGTTTCTCCTTATTCAAACTAACTTTTAAGGCTTTTAAGGCTTTTAAGGTTGCAAATTAAAGACCATTTATTTATGTATCTAGGCCTCCCAATTACTAAAAGAAGGCTCCACTTCAAGAAGGCTTACCCCATAATAGAAAAAATTTAGAGTAGGGTGAAATTGTGCAATAAAGACCTATCATATGTTAGTAGTTTAGTACTTATCAAATATGTGCTTAATTCCCTGCAAATATATTGGTCTACATATATATTTATATCTAAGGGGATTATCAAATCTATAAAATGATAATGAAACACTTTCTATGGGGAGGTAGACTAAATGACAAAGGTAAAGCCAAAGTGAGCTGGAAGGAGATCACCAATCCTATTTATGAAAGGGGACTAAGTATTACTCCAATTAGGTTATCTAACCAAGTTCTAATAGCTAAAAGATTGTGGAGCATTCTAGAGAACAAAAACATCCTATGGTTAAGTTGGATCCATTCGTATTCCCTAAGAGGTAGGAGTGTATGGGAGATCTAATTAAATACTGACTCCTCATACTTTATTCACAAATTACTATCCTATGTTTTGAATCCTAACCATGCTAAGGTTAAGGAATGAGTTATTTCTAACCAACAAAGTACTAAAATATCCCAAGTGATTCCAAGCTACAATACGAGGGAGGATAGATCTAACACTTACATATGGCTACCTAACTTTAATGGACTACACTCTAACATTTTATACAGGAAGCTATTAAGGGAAGCAAGGGCTAGGGTTAGTTGGTCTAAAATGATATGGAACTACTAGTTGAATCCAAAGATTTCTTTCTTATTATAGTTGGCATGCTGACAATGATTAAACACAAGGGGCATGCTCTATCATCAATATCTAACTAACTAATGCTCATTGTGTAAAGTAGATTAAGAATCAAATAGTCATCTATTCTTTGATTGCCAATTCTTTAATAGTTTATAGAGAAGGATGATGACCCTATATAAACTTCTAGCATTCTAACTATCTAGCTGCAATTAAATGGTTAAAGGACCAGTGAAACATGAGTGTAGAAGATCAATTTCTATATACAATATGTTTGTGATCTTACATGTAAAAGATCACTAGGGAACACGATTTGCGATGCCTCCAAGGAATAATCAAGAAATAATTTTCAAAGAGCTAGCAAGATTCGAGAACAACTACTAACTTCCATGCAAAATTTATACACAAGATGAATTATCACAAACTTGGGTTGGCTCTAAGTTCTCCAATTAAATGGTAAGAAGGGAAAGTTGAAGCCATGAATGCGATTGTTGAATTCAATGATGAACCCAAGATTAGCTCCAAATTGCATGCAAAAGCCTAACTATGGAATTGAAGATCGTGCTATGATCTACCAAAAAATTGACAAAATAGGTTAAAAAAAGAAAGAGGATAAAGTTGTGAAGGAAATAGAAATTTCCTATACCCTATTGCCGTAATGACTGTCTTGTAATATTGTGATTATTTGATAATTTTGTAATTCTACTAACATAGGAATGACTTGGAGATGTTTTATTAATACAAAGATTTTAACTTTTGAAGAAACAATATGGATACGAGAGTTAATTCTTAGGTTATATTTATAATAAATTAAAAATTCTAACATTTGATTGATGTTTTTTAATAAATTTTCTTAAAAAATGTGATTAGGAATATGGTGAAAAGTGCTAAAACTTTCTTATTGCTAGATTGAATAATTATGGTAGAATTAGTATTTGTTTCAAGGATTAATGTATACTATGTGTGTTATTATATTGATGATATTACTACACTTTAAAGTGCATTTGATATGTATTTTAAAAATTATTTATCACTAAAATATAAATTTTTATTCAACAAATACTAGAAACAAAACTAATATGAGAGAATAAAATATAAAATTCATGTTATGATAGTGAAAATGGTCAAAGGTATGGTTTAATAAGATTGGTCCAGAACAAATACAAGTTTTTGAATCTGAAAATTATTTTATAAATATAAGTTCGAGTAAAATATTATAAAATAGTAACAATATAAATAACTTAAGATAATTCATAAAAGTAGCAACATAAGAAATTCTGACATAAATTGTAATATTATATTTAAATAATCTTTATGTTTAGTAGGGACAAAAGTTTAATTTTCTTATTAAAAATAAAAATATATAATATAAAAATTAAAATTAAAATTCTTTATTAAAATAATAAGAATTATCAAACATATCAGTATAACTAGATGTTGGAAATATGTCGTCGTAACCACGCCATCCGGCTCCAGATAACTAGGAACGTCGGCCGGAAGCCGCTACGTCAATTGAGGAACCTGCGAGAAGCCAAACACAAAGCCTGTTGCAGGAACCTTTTTATTAGTCTTTTTTTTTTTCTGATAATATTATCTAGTAGTGAGAGGGGAGATTTAAATTATAACAATCGATGCTAACAATGCAATGCATATATACAAATATTAGAAAGAAAAATAATGAAAAAAGGAAGAGAGCCGGCAGGAAGTGGGATGCATGCAAATGAATGAGTTGTTGGTGCGTTGTCAAACGTGGGAACCCTACACGTACTGCCCAACTCGTTCATTTGTAATTGTTTGATAATAAAACTGATGCTTGCTTGCTTAGGATGCTAAACCGGCATTAAAATTTTTTTTATCAGAAAGGGGTAAAAATGATGCAGATGCTTTCCTTTATTTGCAAGCACCGAACGGAACGGATGCCCTTTTATCTTTTTTTTTTAAAAAAATATTAAATAGAATATCAAAGCAAGCGGAGAGCAAGTTAGGGTAATTTAAAAAAATTTTTTTTTTTTCTCTTTTTCAGTTACCGAGTGATTCACTTGCTTTTTAGGGTTAGGTTACGCGGGATGGGACTCAAGAAAGAGAAAATAAAAAGAAATATCTTGTCTTTAATGGTAAATCTTGGATTTCTTTATTAGATCATGGGTGTGTGAGAGAGAGTAAAAGCGAGAGTCTCGTGTATGAATTGAATGGTGAATGGAATCGCAGTGAAGCTAAAAACTAACACAACGGTGCCATCTCTCCTGCGACAGTTAACAAATGAGTAATATATTCAAGGGTTCGCCTTACCGGCGCCGCCGTGACGAGGAGGAGGAGGCCGGAGACAATCGCTCCACCAATTTCGACCATGAAAACCCTGACGACGACTACGCGTCCAGTCCTTTCTACATTCCTAGCACCAAAAAGGCCTCCCTGGACCGTCTTCGCCGTTGGAGGGTAATTTCTTGTTCTACTAGGAGGATGTGAATTTTAAATGAGATTTACTGATTAAGAGTTCAGAGTCCTGCTGATTTAATGACTATCACAGATTGCGCTGATATTTTCTTTATGCAGCAAGCGGCTCTTGTGCTTAATGCCTCTCGTCGATTTCGCTACACCTTGGACTTGAAAAGGGAAGAAGAGAAGAGGCAAATATTAAGGAAGATTAGAGCACATGCTCAAGCAATTAGGGTACGTTTATCTCTTAGAACTGCAAACTTTTCTCTTCACCGTCCCCTTTTGTGGTCTCTTATTTGACACGATCAGCTTGTCTTTCTCTGTTTTGATAGGCTGCATATCTCTTCAGAGAAGCGGGGTTACGAGCAAATGGTACTTTTCTTTTCTTGTAATCTGGCACTAAATGTTGTGATGCAATTTGTGAGGAAAATATGATTATTTTATCTATTTTTAGTACTTTGGGAAAATCATGTAATTACTAGGTGATGTGCAATCTCAATAAGTTTTTCCTTTTAGTTCTTTAGGAATCTGTCCTACTATTTTGGTCTAAACTTTGTTGCAGTTTACTTCTTTAGGTGTCTGCTTTGGTTGTCACAATTTCCTTTCAATCCCCATGCACTAGGTGTTGATGTTGTATTGTTGACGTGTTTAGAAATTTAAAACTTTTCTTTGTTTATTTCCTTTTACACGGCATCAAATGATTTGAATCTTAAGCCATTAATTCTTCCTGGAGAACATAACATACTATTTCTTGCTTCCTTTTCATTTTGTGAGGTATGTGATTTGCATCACCATTTAAAGGTACTTCAATTTCCTACTTTAGGTTTCTGCTTTTGGCCGACCATCCTTTTTCTATGTACATCCATGGTTCGTTATATGCAATAATATTTGGTGACACCTTTGGTGTACATTTTTTGATATCATTTTTGTCTTGTGTGCATGCTACAAAATCATAGTCGAATAATCCAATCCATGTGCTTTTGGTTCTCTTTGGCTCTTTGATTGTGTCTTTTGATATGTATTTATGTCAATTTTGTTTTAATTTTTTTTCATCAATAGGGACATTGATTCTGGACCCTACTTTTGAACAAGCTTTTGGAATTAGGCAGGATCAACTTACTGCAATCACAAGGGATCTTAACCTTAATGCTCTGGAGGGGATTGGAGGGGTTAAGTCAACAACAGTTTTTCTCCTTAGACTAATTTTATCTTGCATGAAGATTCAATTGATATGTTCTTTCATTTTCTTTTTCTATCAGGTAAAAGGAATTTCAGATGCCTTAAAATCAAACCTAGAAAAAGGGATTACTGGAGATGATACTGATTTACTTAAACGGAAGAAAGTATTTGGATCAAACACATATCCTCAGAAGAAAGGAAGGAGCTTCTGGGTAACCACGAATATTGATATTGCTTGTTATCTAGGATTATTTCTTTTATTTTAACTCTGAATGCATGCTAAGATTTTCTATTCTATTGGCAGTTAAAATTAAACCTTATGTGTATTGAATTTCCCTTTGGAGATCTGTGGATGAATAATGAGTAAAGTAGATCTACTTATTTAACATTTCATCCTGAAATTTTAGAAATATTGATTGTAATGTCATAATTAAAAGTAATCATGTTTTAGTGTTCAGTTTGGACTAGAGTAATATTATTTTTCCTACACTAAGGTTTTTTTGTGCTATTGATGTGTCCAATAAAGCTTTTCTTAAAAAAATTTTCCTTAGACATCTGTGGAACTGGAATATAATGAGTAAAGTAGTTTCTACCTATCGAAAATTTTCCATGTGATTTTGTGAATTTGAATATAATTCTGTAATTGAAAGTAATCTTTAAGTACCTCTTGCTTCTATTTGTTTTTAATTATTATACTGTTTTCTCCTAAAAATATACTAAAATTTTTATGTGCTATTGATGTTTTTAGTAGAACTTTATGTATTGGCTTTGGAGATCTGTAGATTGATTTTGCAAATAGAGCATATGTCGTGATTAATCTTGTACCATTTGGTTTTGATGAAACTAATATGTTGTTTCCTCTTTTTTTTTTGGATAACAAAGTCATCTAATTTTTCCCAAAGAAATGATTTAGATTTTCTCTTTTGTCTACCGTTCAGTAACACCTTATGTATGTGTAACGAATTCTGCTGAGCTGATTTGTGGATTGGCAATAGTAATGCAATTTTATTTATCATCATTTATTCATGTAATTTCTTAGATAGCTAGTATAATGTCATAATTGGAAGTAATCTTTTAATGCCACCATTCAGTTTTGTTCACCACTGTTCAATAAAATCAAAGTTTATTGGCGTCATAATGAAAATAACCAATTTTTTAATATATGAAACTGCAGATCATCCAAGACTAGATTCATACTGCATGTTTTTTTATTGAAAGTACTAATACTATCAGGGGTCTTAAAATGTATTTAATCCATGTGTTTCAATCCCTTCAAAGAATAATATACGGACCTAGATCCCTAATCGATTCCATTATTGTACACTTGCAGAGATTCCTTTGGGAAGCTTGGCAAGATCTTACTTTAATAATATTGATGATTGCTGCGGTAGCTTCACTGGTGTTGGGCATAAAGACAGAGGTGAGCTTGCATATTATCTGAACTTACCTACTTGTCATTGTGTGATATGGATTTGCTCAAATCCTTGAGATTTAAGAAGTAATTGGAAGTGCTTCTTAAAATTTTTGTTTCTTTATGATGTGACAATGAAAACTTCTTTCTTTGATAGTGGACATACATATTTAGTACTAAATCTTACTTATTAGATAAAATAGGTGATTCATTAAATTGATTTTGGAACGTAATAAATTCATCTTGGCAAAATAAGTAGACAAAAACTTCTTACTTAGGTTCCATGTGGCCTTAGGCAACAGTAAAAGATGTTGACTTGAATATTTCTTTTAGCGGTATTGGAAGCATTTAAAATGGTGGTAACAAAAATTGGACCCATAGTACTCAAGTCTTTTGATTGTAAGTTTGGATTAGGGGTCATATGCACTATATCCTTTTCCATACTTTGTCATATTCTTACATGATAAAAGATTTAAACATGAATTTGTGTTGTGACCTCAGCCAGTTATTTAAGCTTTTGGTTTGGGTGATTCCTCAAATTTGTGAAGAGTTTGGATTTTGTCTATGAAAAGATTTTTATGAGTTTGACTAGTTCTATGCCCCAAAATTTATTTTTGGAAGATTAGACATCTGTTAGGTAGGATTATTGACTAGGTTCTCTCTTAATGTGAAAAGATAGAATATTGATACAATTTGGTGATGTATCTTAGTTATTGAGTTCAAGTGATATTTGTCATTTTATTTTCAATGTTGTTTTATAGCATTTCTATCTAAATGGTTAGGTTGTGTTGTGTTGTGTTGTGTTTCATATAAGATTAGTGAATATTTTCCAATTTTGTGTGATAAATTATTTGATTCTTTTTCTAACTGTTGATAGTAATATCAGGATTTCCAAACTTGTTAGTCCGTATCCTCAGTTGCCTAGGATTGTTTATCCTTCTCTAGTGGAGACTCCCACAACTCCACATTTGTTTGATCTTTGAACGTTCATTGGTTTTAATTGCGTTCATAACTATTTTTCTCTCCTATAGGGTGTCAAAGAAGGATGGTATGATGGGGCCAGCATTGCTTTTGCTGTTATACTTGTAATTGTTGTGACAGGTAAGACAATGCGTGTTGCAATTCTTCATTTATTAAATAGTTGAATTGGTTGGTGACAATGGTATGTGCAAGTTGTACAACTTTTATTTATCATCTAGTTCAAGGCAGTAAGAGAAATAGTAGTAAACAGATAAGAGATATAGAAAGGGAAGAGAGTAAGGAAGAATAAGGAACAAGGAGAAAAAATCAAGAGTTTAGTAGAACATAGAGGAAGATAAGGGAAAAAGAGTCACTATTTATTACGTGTGCCAAAACTCAACAGTGGATGTACGCTAGTAGACCAATATTTATAGGGAATAGAAATCCTAAAAAAAGCATTCCCTAAAACCTTACTAAGAAAATCTTTCTGAAATTACCATCATAATGGAGCCATAAGCTAGTTTCGTCGTTTTTTGTTGTGTCTATGTTCCTTTACTAGCGAACTTGCAATGCTACGGATATTGGTCTGATACCTTTTTGCACAATAATCCATTGCATGCTTTTCGTATGTCGTAGATGTGAATTGCTTCAACTTTTTGGAGCAGGTTGAGTTGCGTGGTAATGGGTCATGTAGCTTTTATGAACCATGAACTTAGCAGCAAAATTAGGATTTAGTATCTTTACCTCCTTTTGTTATCTTTGATTTTTTTTATTTCACATCTCTAATATGTTTTTCCCCATTCCTATCATAATCCTCTCATTTTTTTTCCTTCCCAATATCTTTCATATGTTAGTTGTAGTACTCTCATTTGTTATTTGCAGTCCATGTGTCAACTATGGGTTCAATGACTTGTCTACCATCTGTGGTATTTCCATGGAGCAGTTACTATTTTTGAGTCAAATGAAAAGTCAACATATTCAGTGCATAAGGCTTCCTACTGTACGAGGGTCTGGGAAGGGTCATCAATGTATGCAACCTTCCTTTTATATTTTTGACAAAAAGGCTGTTTCTGTTATTCAAACCTATGAACTTTTGGTCACAAAGAAGCAACTTTTACTAGTTGGTCTATGACTTTCCAATTGAATTAGCAGTAATTTCAGAAAGAGCTTGGTTATTTCCATGAAATCGAAGGATTCACTATAATGATCTCTTTTTTAGTTTCCAAAATAGGGTAGAAAATGAAGGAAAAGCAACAGACAAATTGCACACATCAATAGGTTGAATATTTGTACGTACCACTTCAATTTATTGGTTCTCCCAGTCATGGCTTGTGTACTACTCTTGCCTGTATAATGCAATGGGCTCTGTGGCCTTAGCTCTTAATAGAAAACTACGTGGTTTATTTTAACTGGTACGGAGTATGTTTATTTGTGTGCCCATCAATTTAGTGACATAAGGAAGCTTATCTTATATTTAAAGAATGATAAATGCGGCCACACCATTATCTTTGTGATCGATTCTTGTTTGTTTGGGCCTTTGTGTCTTTCTAATGTTGCACCATAGATACAAATCTCATTTAGCTCCTAGCTTTTGGGGGTGCTTAGTTGATGTGTTTGGGAAGGGGTTAATGGGTAAGGAAAAAAAAATGAGTGGTTGGTCTTTGATTATCATTATAGGGGCAAAGTTTGATATCCCACTTTTGAGGAATCTTTCATTCCATCCATTTAGTAGAGGAACGAAACTCATTCCTTAGTGATAATATTCATTCCCAATTTTCACTATATTCATTCCCATTCCTATGATCATTCTCTCGTGCGAACCAACCCCCCTCTTAGTATGGTATTCAGGTTTTGGAGAAATTAATATGTTGTGGCTCTTCTGACCATTTTGCTAATCACATTCTTATATAAATATGTTTTTCCATTATTTTATTGAAAATAATGCACCTTTTGGCCTCTTGCCTATTTCAGCGGTTAGTGATTACAAACAGTCTCTTCAGTTCCAAAATCTAAATGAGGAGAAGAGAAACATACACATGGAGGTTTGTAAAACTCCAAACTGTTCTTATATTACATTTACACACTTTTTGATTAACTTTTGATGCCCACATACATACATAGGTTATTAGAGGTGGCAGAAGAGTTGAGATTTCAATTTATGATGTCGTTGTTGGTGATTTGATACCACTTAGCATTGGTGACCAGGTATTTACTTCATTTTTTTGGTTGGAATTCAACCATATGTTCTAATGAATAGTTATCAAGGTTTTGATCATATTCTAGGTGCCTGCTGATGGAATTTTGGTTTCTGGGCATTCTCTTGCCATTGATGAATCTAGTATGACTGGAGAAAGCAAGATTGTAAGAACTCGGATTTGTTTATTGAAACAATGATATGAATTTTGTAGATTCACTGGTTAAAAGTATATTCTTGTAATTTCAGGTTCACAAGAACTCCAGGGAACCATTTCTCATGGCTGGCTGCAAGGTCGCAGATGGTAGTGGCACTATGCTGGTAAATTTTGGGTTCTTACTCTTAATTCTAAATTCAATTCATGCTAATGCTGTTACTGTTCACCTTATTCATATCTATACTTTCTTTGTCTTATTAATCCACTATTTTCATATAAGAGATTAACTTAACTGTTATAGTTCTCCTTGAAGTATATCCTAAAGTTTGATCCTGTTTATTTATCTTGTTGACTCTTGAAAAGACAAATTCATGGTTACAATCAGGTTTTGGAAAAGGTAGTTTGTTTGTGGTGTGAGAGGAAAGAATGCACAGGATAATGGTTGGAGTTTCTTCAATGGTTTCAATATAGGCATTTTGTCTAACTTGGTTTTGCTTTCACACACTAGTATACATCAATATTAAATGTCATTCTTTAAGAATTCTGATTGATAATACATGTAGAAATTCTAAATTGTCATACTTCACTCTCCTTTCATCAGTATATAAATACAAGTATATATAGAAATAGAAGGGGCTATTCTAGGAAACTAATATCTTTACATAATATCCTAATATTTGTACATAATATTAGATCTGATTTCCTAACTATTTAGGAGTCAATAATATCGAGGAAATATTCAATTGGATATTTCCCAATAGTAACTGCCTCTCCCTCGGGACTACTCCAATCTCCTTCCATTCCTAATAGAATTTGGTAACTAGAACATTGAACTGCTTGTATATGTAATCAATAGACAACTTGGTAACTAGAACATTGAATTGCCTCTTGTGTAATCCCTTTGTAAGAATGTCAGCTACCTGTAGTGATGTTGGAATATAGGGAACACAAATTAATCCTTTCTTCAATCTTTTGCTTGATGAAGTGCTTGTCAATCAAATTAATCCTTTCTTCAATCTTTTCCTTGATGAAGTGCCTGTCAATCTCAACATGTTTTGTTCTATCATGAAGAACAGGGTTATGAGCAATTGAAATTGCAGCTTTGTTGTCACAATACACTTTCATAGGAACTGAAATAGGAATTTGTAGTTCCTCCAGTACCCTTTTAATTCACAGGGCTTCACAAATTCCATGTGCCATTGCATGAAACTCAGCTTCGACACTGCTTCTTGAAACAACACTTTGTTTCTTAATCATCCAAGTTACCAAGTTACGACCAACAAATGTGCAATAACTTGAAATTGATCTTTTATCGGTAACACTCCCTGCCCAATTAGCATCAGTATAGACTTTTACTTGAAGGTTGTTCTGCTTACGAAACATTAAACCTTGCCCAGGAGTTCCTTTTAGATATCTTAGTATCCTATATACAACATTCAGATGTTTTTGGCCTGGTGAGTGCGTAAATTGGCTCACTAAGCTCATGGCAAATGCTATATTAGGTCGGGTGTGTGAGAGATATATTAATCTCCCAACTAGTTGCTGATATCTCCTCTTATTAATAACGTTTTCAGGTTGAACTGGCTTGACATTTATACCAGTCTCAACAGGAGTATTAGTTTCCTTGCATCCTAGTAATCCAGTCTCATTCAATAGGTCCATAATATATTTTCGTTGATTCACAAATATCCCATTCTTGGATCTAGCAAATTCCATTATGAGGTCCAAGATCTTTGATCTCAAATTCTTTGGCTAATCTCTTCTTCAACTCTACTATTTTGGATACATCATCTCCTGTTATGATAATGCCATCTACATAAACAATAAGAATTGATTGCATGCCTGCCTTGGACTGCTGGTAGAACAATGTATGATCAGCTTGGCTTTGACAATAGCTGTAGCTCTTCACAACGCTTCCAAACCTGTCAAACCATGATCTAAGGGACTGTGTTTAGTCCATATAATGACTTCTTTAACTTGTACACCTTATTTCTCCCATAGTTATCCTCAAAACTTGGGGGTAAACTAATAAAGACTTCTTCTAGGTCTCCATTAAGAAATGCATTTTTTACATCTAGTTGATGTAAAGTCCACTCAAAATTTACAGCCAAGGATAGCAATGCTCAAATTGTATTTACCTTTGCAATAGGAGCAGGTAGTCAATACTGTAGGTTTGAGTAAATCCTTAGCAACTAATCTTGCCTTCGACCTTTCCACACTACCATCAACCTTAGACTTAATAGTGAAAAGTCATTTGCAACTTAACAAACTTTTATCTCTAGGAGAGTTTGCAAGTTTCCAAGTTTTATTCTTCACAAGGGCATTTACTTCTTTCATAACTGTTGATCTCTAATCTGGATCTTGAAGTGCTTCCTGAATGTTTCTTGGCACAAACAGATGAGTGATTTTAGAGATAAATGATTTATGTGTGTGTGATAGTTTCCCATAAGATAGGTACTTTGATATGGGACGATTGGTGCAAGCCTGTTTCCCCTTTCTAAATGCTATAGGTAGGTAATTATTAGCAAAGAGATCAGTACGAATATCACTTGTAATTTGTAGGTCAGCAGGTATAGGTTGATTATTACTAGACACAATAAGGGGTAAAGTAGCATAAGGGTTACCTGAATTGTTCCCAGGTTCCTTCTCGAGAGGTTTGAGAGGCTGTGCATTGTAGGTTGTTCTATACTTCTCAATTGAGTCTTCCTCTTAGTATAAACACGATGTTCAGTATTATGTTCCTTAGGAGCGGACGGTAGTATTTCTCCCTTTGTAGATGAATCGGGATTTCCTGGCATGGACAGATTAGAAGTAGTATCTTTGACTTCATTATCATAAATTTTATTTTCATCAATAATAACTGTGGGCAGGGGATTAGGAGTAATGGCCCAACAATTTTTCGCTTCATTAGAGTTCTCCCCTTGAAGAATTTTTTTTTTATGTTATAGAAATGTGACATCCATGGAGACAACAATTTTTTGAGTTAAAGGATTGTAGCACTTATAACCTCGTTGACTAGGAGCATACCCAATAAAGACATATTTTTCAGCTCTTGGATCTAGTTTGGAGTTTCCCCTATTTGAGTTGTGAACATATGCAGTACACCTAAATACTCGAAGAGGAAGCGTAGAGTAAAGTCTATTTTCATGAAAGCATTGTTTAAACATATCTATGGGTTGCATAATGCAGAACACAGCTAGGAAGGGTTTTGCATAATGCAAAACACAGCTAGGCATTCGGTTAATTAAGTATGATGCAGTCAAAACAGCCTCACCCCAAAGGTATCTTGGCACATTCATTGTAAACATAATGGATCGAGTGACTTCTAGAAAATGTTTATTTTTCCTCTCGACGATACCATTTTGTTGAGTGTTAACATGTAGATTGGTGAACAATGCCTTTTAGACTTAAGAAAATTCCCATGGACTTCATTAAAGTACTAGGTACCCTTTTTAAAGTATACCAATGCATGTGTGAAATTGAGTTTCAACCATGATATAGAAGTTTTGAAAGATTTGAGCAACTTTAGAATTTTCACCGTATTAAATAGACCCAACATAACAAAGTATGATTATCAAGAAAAAGTTACAAACCATTTTTTCCCAATAAGAGTTTTGACACGGGATGGACCCCAAACATCACTATGAATTAAGTAAAATGGTTTGGATGGTTGATATGGTTTGTAGGGTAAGAAATCTTATGACTTTTGGATAAAATGCACTGCTTACAATGAAGTTTTGAACAATCCACAAACTTAAACAAGTGAGGTTAAAGTCGTTTTAGATAAGAGAAATTAGGATGTCCTAATCTATTATGCCAAAGCAAATATGTTATTTAGCGGGGGTATAATGAATACTACTTAAGTCAAGAGCTTCTTTATTCTTCTTGTTATCATCAACTAAGTAGTAGAGACCATCTATCAACTTAGCACTGTCAATCATCTTCCTCGAAGTTAGTTCTTGAAAAACATAATATGAGTTAAAAAAATAGTAATGGTACAATTAGAGTCATGGGTTAGTTTTCTTACAGATAGCAGATGACAAGCTAGTTTTGGAACATGTAGGACAGATTTAAGGCAGATATTTGAGGATAGAGTTATTGAACCTTTACCTATTATAGCAGAAAATGATCCATCAGCCATACGGATTTTTTCATGACCAGAACAAGGGTCATAAGTATGAAATAAATTATACGAACTGGTCATATGGGCATATGCTCCTGAATCAATGATCCAAGGAGTGGAATTATGAGGAAAGGAACACGATAAAGCAGTAAAATCCCTACTAGTTTACGCCACAGAGGCATTAGGAGCACTTGAGGATTCAGTTTTGGGTTTCAAAAGCTTCAGAATATAGTTAATCTGCTCTTGTGAGAATTATCCAGCATCCACCTCATGTGTTGATGGGATTTTGTGTGATTCATAGTGAGTTGAATCACTGAGGAAGTTTTATTAAATTTCCCTTCATCTGATCCCTTCCAATTTGCTGGCTTTCTGTGGAGTTTCCAACATGTTTCACGGGTATGCCGTGCTTTATTGCAATAACTATTTGCAAAGACTTCTCCAATGGTAGGAAGTGGTTGTCTTTCAATAATCTTGTCTCTAACCTCATCAAACTCAACATTAAGTCCAATTAAGAACTTAAAAATTCGGTTATCCTCTAATGTTTTTTG
>JANJEY010000008.1:46649706-46661113 GCA_024703695.1 Erythroxylum cataractarum
ATTGCAATAACTATTTGCAAAGACTTCTCCAATGGTAGGAAGTGGTTGTCTTTCAATAATCTTGTCTCTCCAATTAAGAACTTAAAAATTCAGTTATCCTCTAATGTTTTTTGAAAATAGTTACAGTCATTAGGGGTTTCCATTCATAGTCATTAAACAAGTCTAAGTCTTGCCACAAACGTTTAAGAGAATTTAAAGTACTTAGTAACACTATCCTCACCTTGGTGGATCTCACCCAACTTGAGAGTTAATTCATACACTTAGGACTAGTTTCCCAAATTAGAGTACATCTGATTCACTTATCCCATAGCTCCTTAGTTGTGTGGTAACACATGTAGTTACCAGCCATGTCATCACCATAGAATTTTCAGCGTCCCATATTCCGTGTGTAGGATCATCCATTGTAGGTTCCTTTTTGTCACCATTCAAATATCCAATCTTGCCTCTCCCACGGATGTACATTCTCACTAATTGGGACTAGCAAAGAAAGTTCCCTCCATTCAGTCGTATAGTAGTGATCTGAATGGAATCAGAATCTGAGGTAGTATTGTGTGGAGGAGGTGTTTGAACTGGGTTAGAGGATTCACCAATGTTAGACATGGTTGACATAGATTGGCAGGATTAGAAACAATAGGTGGCAGCTAGGGTTTTTTTAATGTTCAGGTATGGCTCTGATACTATGTAGAAATTATAAACAGTTGTATTTCACTCTCCTTTCATCAGTACATAGATACAAGTATATATAGAAATAAAGGGGGCTATTCTAGGAAACTAATATCCTTAATATTCTAATATATGTACATAATATCAAATCTGATTTCCTAACTATATAGGAGTCAATAATGTCGGGGAAATATCCAAATGGATATTTCCTAACAATACACAAACACCCTCCTGTAATTAGTATATGAAAACAGAATGAATGGAATTCTTCATTTCTTCTTTTAAATGCTTCACCTTCACATTATAAAGTAAACTTTTTTCAGTCAAAACACATCTTATCTTTGCTTTGTGAGGTAGAGATGCAAGTTTTTTCACTCAAAACATCCCTTAACCTTATCTTTCAAAAAATATAAGAGAAACATCCCTTAACCTTCTTCCATCATTGTCATCTGAGCCCCTTAATATTTTCTCGCTTTTTTTTGTCTTTGTAAGGTGACAAGTGTTGGGATTAATACAGAATGGGGATTGCTTATGGCTAGTATTTCGGAAGACACGGGTGAAGAAACACCCTTGCAGGTGGGGGTTTGCTCACTCATGTCTCTGTTGTTTTCTTTTACTCAGAGCTTAACGTCTGTTTACATGTAAATGTCTAACAATAGGTGCGCTTAAATGGGGTTGCAACTTTTATTGGCATTGTTGGACTAGCTGTAGCTTTTGCAGTCCTGGTTGTTCTTTTGGTCAGGTGATGACAATCTTTATGTATTTTCCTTTATTTCCACCCGTCTTTCCCTTGATCTGTGTTGATTCTGTGAACTTTACGTTGACAGATTCTTTACTGGCCATGGAAATAGTCCTGATGGAAAAGTTCATTTCAAAGCTGGTAAAACTAAAGTCAGTGATGCTGTTGATGGAGCAATTAAAATACTTACGGTCGCGGTAATTTGCACTACGACAGCAACTTTTTTCGCTTCATTTGATTGGTTAACTAATATTGTTTATACTCTAGGTCACTATTGTAGTAGTTGCTGTCCCGGAAGGACTTCCATTAGCTGTGACCTTAACGTAAGTTTATGTATTAGAAATCCCATTTCTTTGGGTATGTAAAATTCATACAATTCAAACATACTATGATTTTGGTACACTCCTTTAATCTGTAGTTAGTTATTAAGATAAGGCTGAGAGATGTCAACTCATATCTCTTCTTTACTTGTAGATCATTCTATTTTTTCCCTTCCATTTCACTACTGTGACTTTTGATGTTTTACACCTTCTTATGCCCTTTTTGACTCTATGGTGTAGTCTTGCCTATTCAATGAGGAAAATGATGGCAGATAGGGCCTTGGTATGTACAAAACTGTTTTATTTTTGTGTTTGTCGACGATAAACTTTGTTTTGCCTGATATTAGTTAATCTGTAGGTTCGCCGGCTTTCTGCTTGTGAAACCATGGGGTCTGCCACAACTATATGTAGTGACAAGACTGGAACCTTAACCATGAATCTGGTATTTACGATTTATCTGCTTTCTATGCTTTTGTTCTTCCCCAAAGAGTTACAGTACTTGAGAGGTTTTGCAAGATGAGTGTGCAGTAAACATAACAACTTATTAATGCTAAAGGAAATCATGCGATTAGAAGAAATAATATAATAAAAATAAATTAGACATCATCTAAATGAAGAGAGATTGCCATGAAAGTCAAATTACTAGTACTCGTGACATTCAATTCCAAATTGGAAAAGCAGATTCTTTTTGCATGTGGTAGTTGCTGAAAACTTTGTTATGGGGAACTAAAAGATGCTCTCAATTGTGAGCATCTTAATGACAACTTGGTAGACAAATCGAAGAATTCTAGGTAGCTGCTTCCAGACTTGGTTAAGTTTGGAGAATACTGATAATTTGATTTTTCAACTGCAATTCTGTAGAAGGACAGGATTTCACAAGTTCTGGTTCAATAGCTTCAAGAAATATTTTCAATCCTAGCGTTGTCTGCTTGGTAAACTCACTTGCAAAAATAGTTTTTAAAGGTTTGAAGCCTCAATTTGAATTTAAATTTCAAACATCCCAAAAGATTTGTGTTTATACAAAAATATTTCAGAACATGTACAATGTGTGGTTCGATACTATGTGATTGGAGAGTACATCCAGTAATTTGCTTGTGAAATAATATGCAGCACTTATCCCAAATTGAGTCAGTTTCCAAATGATGTGAACAGCTTAAGCAGAGTCTACCAATCATCTGGCTGAAGTGCAATGGGTTATTAAACCATTATCAAATGTCTAACACTTAAAAATACTTGGGTTGTATTCCATGTACAATATCAATTACTTCCACGAATGTTGTCAAATGAATGTAAACGTCAGTTTCATTTGCATGGAAAAAGCTTGGTCCTACTGCTGATTATTTGTTGGTAGATCTAGTGATATGAACAATTACCTCCACTTTTTACCTCCTACGCACTCTTAACAGCAAAAGATTTCTTTTACAGATGACGGTTGTTGATGCTTATACTGGCGGGAGAAGGATTAATCCACCTGAAAATAAGTCACAGCTGTCTCCTTTGTTATCCTCTTTACTCTTTGAAGGCATTGCACATAATACAAGTGGCTCTGTTTTCATTCCGGAGGCAAGTTCATAGTGGTTTATTTCTTCTTCTTTCTGCTTCATTTTTTCCCTCATCAGTTTGTGGAGAGTTTGAAATAATTAAGAGCATTAAATAATGATAGACTGGTAATACTCTCTGGCAGGGTGGGGGAGAACCTGAGGTATCTGGATCACCAACAGAAAAAGCTATTCTAGTTTGGGTGCTCAAGGTTTTTTGTCATACTGTTTTAAGTTGCTTGCTTCTTTAGGGCGTAATGCTTAAACTGCTGATATTCAGTTTTCATTGTTCACAGCTGGGAATGAATTTTGACGCTATCCGCTCTCAATCTACCATTATCCATGTATTCCCTTTCAACTCAGACAAAAAGAGAGGCGGTGTTGCAGTAAAATTGGTAATGGGCTATACTCACAAAATGCAATGGTGATCTAATAGTAAACGATATCATATTCTGATTAGACACAATCATTCTTGCAATTAAAATATCCAGAATCCCACATATAAGTTTATTATATCTGGGATTTGCTCAAATAATTATCTGTAGTTGATATAGTTTCAATTTTTTGATGATCAGTAGATAAAGCTTTCTCATATTTCAAATCATGATGTGTGCTTGACTAGAGATCTATTTTACAGCCTGATTCTCAAGTGCATATACACTGGAAAGGGGCTGCTGAACTTGTCTTAGCCTCTTGTACAAAATACATTGAAGCAAATGATAACATAGAACTTATGGATGAAGAAAAGGTTAGTGAGAATGTTTTCTTTTTGTGATGGGAACTATCAGAGGTTTCCTTATGTTTTCTTTTTGTGATGGGAACTGTCAGAGGTTTCCTTTTATTGAAACCATCCTTTGGTTGCAGTTGTCCTTTTTTAAGAAATCTATAGAAGATATGGCTTCTGTAAGTTTGCGATGCGTAGCTATCGCATATAGGTCTTATGAAATACACAAAATTCCAGTTGATGAGGAACAGCTAACTCAGTGGGAATTACCTGAAGATGATCTCATTTTGCTTGCAATTATTGGTATAAAGGTACATTACTGTTGAAATTCTTTTAGTTATACAGATCTTGTATCTTTGTCTTAGAATTTCTAGCTTGGGATTGCTCAACTGTTTATGTGGACGTGACATATTCCTTGCGGGCAGTTTGCTACATCAATATGAAAGGCCTTCTTGTTTTTTTTTCTGCAATTTTGTCCCTGTAAAAAGGGGTTGACAGGCAACAGTGATGGATGAGACACTACAATGGTTGCCTTGTGAATCTTTTCTCATTTTGCTGATATATTATACATGGATATGATAACTTGCATTATGTTACTTGATATTATCTATCCAAGATACCTACTGTAATATCCCAGTAGTATTAGCATATTGACTTAAACTGTTGAAACAGGACCCTTGCCGACCAGGCGTCAAAGATGCTGTTCAACTGTGCCAAGATGCAGGCGTTAAGGTACTTCTATTTTGTGAAGTTTCTGGGGCATGTTTACTGATGAACTGAATTGCTGTGTTTTTTGTATGAATAAATACTTTCTGGCTACAACTGCTAGGGGATAAATATGAATTGGGTTTATGGAATCTGAAATTTTTATCATGTTGGATACATCTTGATGGCTTTCTTCCACTGTGGTGTCACTGCTAGGGGATCAATACTGTGATGCTTTAAACCATCCACAGTGGAAGAAAGCTATCAAAATGTATCTTTTTAGCATTGAGAAAGAAAATCATTTGATTAATGACCCTCCATCTGCTGATGCGACACGGACTAAATGGCTATGGGAGGAGAATAGATTATCGTTAGATAAGGAGGTTGATAACATCACCACACATTGTGATGCGTCAAAGAACTGCGGGAGTACTTAGAATTTATTTATTTTTGGTGAGAAATTACCTCATATATTTGATGTTTTTCAAAAATTTTATCGGGCTAGTCAAAAGGACAAATCTCTTGCGAGTATTTGACTGAGTTTAAACGTGTATGTGAAGAACTTAATACACTGTTGCCTATTCTATCAGGCTATTCAAAAGAATAAATCTCTGCATTGCAGTCTGAATTTAGTACACAAGGTCCCAATTCTAACTAGATCTGGAATGTTGACTTCGAAGGATGTCCTTTTTCACCTTTTACATTTTTGTGTGAGGCAATCTTATCTCTTTGAAGAGTAAGAAGCAAAATTTGATAGCAATGTCTAGTGCAGAATTAGAATATTGAGCAATGTCTCATGCCTCGTGTGAACTTTTGTGGGTACATTATTTACTAGTGGAAATTGAAGTGAAAGATTGGACTATCTCTGAGATTGTTATGTGACAATCAAGTTGCAATTTGTATTGCTTCGAATCCAGTATTTCATGAACAAACAAAGCCATATAAAATCATATTGTCATTTTATTTGTGAGACCACAAGTCATGTGAAGACTGGCAAACAATTAGTTGATTTATTTACCGAGGCCTTTAATGGGAACAACATTACCTATTTGGTAACAATTTGGGCATGGAAAATATCTACTCTCCAACTCGAGGGAGAGTGTTTAAGAGTAATGGCTTTTTAAGAACATTTTAGTTATTAACTAGGGCTCAATAAAAGGCTGATATGAATGCTCTACAGCTTCGTATCATTCTCTTTTCATATTTCTTCTTCATTAGCTCTCATACCAAATTGATGGGCCAAGTACAGAATATGCCAACAATATTCAATACAAATGTATACGCTGTAAGGTTCTCAACAGCATAAATATTGCATCAACAGTAGACATCATTTCCCTAATGTCCCTCAGTATGCTTTATGCTTGTGAGCTATTATCTGCATTCTTTGACTTAATTCATACGCTTTGCTCATGCATCACTATCGCATGTTCCTCTAGTCCTGTGGACTGCAGTGAAGGTTATGTTCAAAGCTAATCTAAACGTTACTCATTTACTGGTATACTACTTATATGCCACTTGGACAATTGATTAACATTTATTAAACCATTTAATGATAATAGGCTTGACTTTGAAAAGTTAAGTACGTTGGCTTTTATTTTTCCCATTGCATTTAGGTGCCAATATCTTAATACATTCATTTTATAATTTTAAAATTTCGTTAGTATGCATGCTTCATTATTTAACCTAACATGTTATTGAGCAGAATCTCACTTGTTTGATAGGTGCGCATGGTTACTGGTGACAATTTAAAAACTGCTAAAGCAATTGCTCTGGAATGTGGGATATTAAGTTCAGAACAAGATGCTGTGGAGCCTAATATTATTGAAGGAAGAGTATTTCGTAATTTCTCAGATGAAGAAAGGGAAATAGTTGCTGACAAGTTATTGGTATGAGCTATGTTGACAATTTTCATGCATTTCTATCTTTAAAATGTCCTAATTACTGGTAAGTTCCATTACTAATTGTGTTGGCCATCTAACCTGTAGGTGATGGGACGGTCTTCTCCAAATGATAAACTTTTGCTTGTACAAACTTTGAAGAAGAAGGGGCATGTTGTTGCTGTTACTGGAGATGGAACAAATGACGCTCCTGCACTGCATGAGGTTTGAATCTGATTTGTCTCTTTCGTTTCTAGAATAAGTATTCCAACCTTGACTATGGTTGTTTCTAGACCGAATGTAGTGATGACATTCAGAAGTATTCAGTTCTGGTATAAAGAATATTAGGGTCCTTTTTATGAATTGGATATGTGATTCAGTGTGATGTTGAGCGTAGTGGGAGGTATAAACTTCAGTTGTAATTTGGTTGATTTGTCTTTCCATCCTCATGGTTTTTTTAAAGCTTTCTTTCCTTAATGATCACTTTATGATAAATATATGTTTATGGTTTATATTTGAAATCTTTCAGTTTGTTTTCCATTTTTTTCCCAATTGTTTCAGTGTTACATTAAACCTTTATGTTTTTCAATTTTTATTACTAACCTTCCAAAATTTACTTATTTCCTTTGTCTTTTGATGATTAGGCTGATATTGGTCTATCCATGGGCATTCAAGGTACGGAAGTTGCTAAAGAGAGCTCTGATATCATCATATTGGATGATAACTTCAATTCAGTTGTAAAGGTTAGTTATTTGCTTCAGCTAACTTGATTTCTGTTAGATATGTTTTCTTTAACAGAGATACAACTGAACATGATTATTCCAGTCTTCATTATCTTTTTTTTTATTATCACAATTGAACCTTACACAGCAGGTTTGTTATTATATTTTGTTTGTCAGCTGTGAAGGTGCACAATCTGGTCGAAAGTGCATCAGCCCGAGTGTATTTGGGCCAATCTGATTTATTTATTAAAATGTGCTGGTGCAAAAATTATTTGAATTTCTTATGGATTTAGGTCGTTCGATGGGGTAGATCTGTTTATGCAAACATTCAGAAATTTATACAGTTCCAGCTTACGGTCAATGTTGCAGCTCTCATTATTAATGTTGTGGCGGCAGTCTCATCTGGTGATGTTCCTTTAAATGCAGTGCAGGTTTGTTCTATCACTCTATTGCTAGAATGGAAATATCCATGGTTATCAACCTGACCTGGTATGCTTAGGAATACCCACCCTTTGACCTAAGCTCTTTACTGGGTTGGGTCAGTGCAAGAACTCAGCCTACAAAATGCAGTTGGGCTCTTTCTTTCATTCTGGGTTGACTTGGGTTAGTTCACCCAGTGGGGGGTGGAGGAGATTTCAGCACCTAATCTCTTCAAGTGAAATTAATGTTGACCACCATTTTAATCCACCTTCTTTTTGGTTGGAAAAGCTTAGTTGCTATATCTATATGATTGTCTTTTATTAATTATATGTCCAAGACAGTGCCTTTCCAATCCCAGGTTGAACTTCTTACCCTTAACCTGTTGGCTAGTCTGGGTTAGCACACTGGAGCGGTCTGATAGCATTGAAAATATCAATTGTACATTGGACTTGATAGGATAACTTGGTCCTTGCGTGAGATGGAACTAATGGTTGTTTCTCTTAATGCAGCTACTGTGGGTTAATCTAATCATGGATACCCTTGGAGCATTAGCATTGGCTACTGAGCCGCCAACAGATCACTTGATGCATAGACCCCCAGTTGGTCGAAAGTAAGTAACCTTTCTGATGGTTCTTATACCAGGTTTTTGATTTATGCACAACTATTAAAATGCTTGTCAACTGGGGGCTATGATATATATATATGTATTTATTGCATTCATTTTTTTAATTATAATATGGTTTAAATAACACTACTTAAAATGGTATTGTTACTCTCAAATGTTCTTAATTAATGTTTTCATTTATAGTTTCTTACAAATGTTCTTAAATTACCCTTTTTATTTATTGTTACTTACAAATGTTCCTTATTACCTTTTTTATGTACTTAAACCCATTTTTATCACTTCCTTAAATATATCTTACATTATTATCTGTTTAAGTTGAGGGTGAGTATTATCATGCTAGTGCAAGAAACAGTTTCTTGCAAAGAATTTGAAATATTCTTATTAGTAGCACATTTACATGGGAAAGTAGTGTTAATCAACTCTGATGATGGATTTAGAAAGAGAATGAGATAAAGTTGTAAAAGGTACAAGAGGGGTTTCTGAAAATAAGATTTCAAAATTTTGTCAACATTGAGTTTTCAAATATTAAGACTTCCAACTCATGTATAAAATTACACGATGTAATCAAATTATATTTTCAGTTCTGTTCATAATATTGCTACAACTCCATCATGTAATCCTTACCATGGTCAACTTCACATGCATCAGGATGTGCAATGCATGTTTGCTGGTGACTAGTTGGGAAAGCCCTAATTTTGTTGTTTTGCTTGTAGGGAGCCTTTAATAACAAATATTATGTGGAGAAACTTGCTAATACAGGTAAGGATTAGATGTTTTATATTTCAGTGACTATTATGACTACTGCTTATACATGGTTCTTTACAAAATAGATGCTTTCAATCACTTAATATTATCACTTATAAGAGTTTGGTAAAATTCAGGCAGCATATCAGGTCACTGTGTTACTTATTCTCAACTTTGGAGGAAAAAGTTTATTAGGTTTAAAGCATGATGATCCTTCGCATGCAAAAAAGGTGAAGAATACTTTGATATTCAACGCATTTGTGTTGTGTCAAGTAAGTCCCAAGTAACTTGGCCTTTTTTTTTTCAAACATGCAAATATGTTAATTTATCATGTTCACTTTAGTATTTGCATTGTCTTTTGGCCATTTTTTATTTGCTCTTGCTTCTGTCCAACAAATGGGAATGATGGTTCCCAAGGTTGAATACCTCGTCTAATGTGAGTTCCGAATCTAAAGTATTTGGTTTACCATCAACTGGAAAACTTTTCCTTTATCCTTAAATAACCACACCAGGCCTCGATTCAGAAAGATGAATTTATCCTTAAGGCTAGTTATCTAGAAGATGCTGAACTAGTTATCTAGAAGATGAGGTTTAAGCAATCATTCATGCTCTCCTGTGTAAAATCCTACCTTAATTTGAAGTTTGTGTGACCCTTATACCACAGCTTTTGCTGCTACTACCATAATTTGTTTGGCCATCCAATGCATTAGGTGTTAGAAAGTGCCTATGGACAATGTTGGCTGATCACGGTATGATGCTTTTTGCATGATATGCAGATATTCAATGAATTTAATGCGAGGAAACCAGATGAATTAAATATTTTTGAAGGGATAAGTAAGAATCATCTCTTCATTGGGATAGTTTCAATAACACTGCTTCTTCAGGTGAGGCACATTTGGTTCTCTGGGCTCTTTTGTGTTATTTTGTTACAGTTTGATAATGATACGTATTCCTTGGTGTCGTAGGTGATTATCATTGAGTTCATTGGGAAGTTCACTTCAACAGTCAAGCTTAACTGGAAACAATGGCTGGTTTCAGTAGCTATTGGTATTATAAGGCAAGTAACCATCATTTCTTGAAGGAATTCTGTTGGCAACGAGTAGGCAGATATGAGAACTTTTTTAACCGTTTCTTCCTTCATCTAAAAGTGTTACAATTGTGAGTGATGTTAGAATGAATGGCATGTGACATCCGATAAAACAGTGTTTGTGGATTGTAGTATGTCTTGTGATTTGCAGGCTAAGGAATGGGAAAACTTTCTCCTATTTACATAAATCCAATTTTGATTTCATAACGATGCCTTCGGAAGTGGTTTACTATTCTAATAATTTAAGAGTGGCTGTTCTTTCTTGCTAATTAGTCTGACTTCTGTAATGAACAGCTGGCCCCTGGCTTTTGTTGGGAAACTGATACCTGTGCCAAACACGCCTTTTCATGAATTCATTACGGAGAGAAGGCGCAGACATAGAAACCCTTGATGTAAGAATCATTAATCATCTCTTACGAATTTGCATTTTTTTTAATTTTATTTCCTGAGAATATTTGTCGCATTTCAGGTTCATAGCTGGAGAAATGACACTAATACGTCCCAAAAACTTTTGTGGTTAATTGAGAAATAGGTAATGTAAACTGGTGGATTTTCTGTTTTATATAAACTGGTGGAGTAGTAATGTACATACCAGTTTAATGGATTGTTTCGGATTTGATATGTATAGCGATTCTGGGCAAGTGCATGCTTTTATTTTTTCAAATTATGCACTTGCGAATTCAACGAGAATATGGAGAAATACTATTGGTTTTAAAAGCATCATGCGAATCACACATAAATTAGATATTATAAACGCATTTTCATCTTGGCAAAAGATTATGTGCGATCAACTCTATGGGCTACTCGAAAAGATACTTGTATCAATTAATTTCTGTTATGTGAGTGAGTTGAATTATTACATGTAATACGTCAAATTAATTTTTAAATAAAATAAAAACTAAATGACAAATAGATTAGAAAATTCCAATTTACCTATTCAGCTACTTTTGAAAAATATGAAAGAAGATGCGAAAGTAATATCTTCTATTTTTGGTCTAGATAGAAGGAAAAAGAAAGAAATAATTATTTTAATAATTATTATTAAATATATAGTAAATACAAAAGATAATAGTAAGATATAAAAATATTTCAAAATAAATAATACAATTGTTATAAAAACGAAACTAAACTTGAAGAATATTTGGGAGAGGAGAATTCTTCTTATGACAAAAATGGTGTATCTTACATCAAGTTCACCCTTCTATTTATAGTACATTTTAACCACCTAACACACATGTGATCA
>JANJEY010000008.1:46702169-46713154 GCA_024703695.1 Erythroxylum cataractarum
ACTTACACCATACTATACTCAAATAAATCTTAATTTTTCATTAAAACATTCAATACAATCAAACTATGCCATAAATCAATAACATCCAAAAAGAAAAATTTGGAGCCCAACACCTAGTTCTCACCTTTTTGATCATATTGACCTCTTCTTGAGGTTATACGATGGGTGACACCATTTTAATTACTAGGTCATGTTTGTTCTTACTAATTTGTAATTGATATTGTCTAACGATCAATTATACAACAATCATTATGAGGAAATCTACAGACATATAAGTAATAATCCACTTGGAATCCTTATAGTCGGGTCAGTTCAGTGATCTATTCTCTAATAAGCACCTATACATTAGTTTAAGCATCTTGATTCTTTAATCTATCAGATCAATTACTTTCTTCATAAAAAAAGAAATATAATGTATGCTAATTTTACCGTTTCATTAATATCCTGTCTTAATGAAACTACAACCAGGAACATTTAGGAATAATACATAAATTCAAATTGAATCTCATAATTATGATCTCATCATAATTCAATTACGCAATAATTATTTCAAGGATTTTACCGTTAGTATTAAAACATGAAATGTAATTATCATAATAAATAATGATAGATAATGGATTTATTAATTAAATAATAATTTCATACATCAAATTGTAACTAATCGATTGACTATAAGGCCATAAACTGACAATCTCCCACTTGTATTAGATCTAATGGCATTCGTATATACCATTAGTCTGAGACAATGACTAAGCGAGAGGATATGAAAGATTCTCATTAGTGGGAACTCTCTCCAATGTTATGTCTTTCTACTTAACTATCTCCCTAATCAAGTAAAACTTCCTAAGTACATATTTTGATTGTTAATAGGTACTTAGTTCCTTTGCCTACACAATGGTGCCATTTTTATCACAGTATAATACTATATGCTCAACAATGCTAGGAACCACTCTAAGTTTAGTGATAAACTTCTTGATCTAAAAAACTTCCTTGTACACCTCTAACAATGAAACATACTCTGCTTTGGATGTAGAATGTGCAATGGTTGGCTGTTTGGAACTCTTCTGACTGTGATTTACTATTATTTGGATTTGATCTAAAAATAAATTTTGAATATCTTTAAACTCTCAGCTCGTCTCCTCCATAAAACAAGAAAACATATTTAGTTCTTCTTAAGTACGTCTATTGAAACTCACGTGGATTGGTTTGAAACCTAATCAGTGTAAATTTCATCGTGTTTTAGGGCATAGTTTGATTGTATTTAGTTGTTAATTCAATAATTTAGTATGTGTTTAGGTTAGAATTGTGTTAGTTTGTTAATTATTTATGTTTCAAGTGTTTTATAAGTTAGTACAAGTTTTTGAGCTTAAATATTATGTTTTTGAGGTACCTTGATGTGTTTATTTGTATTTTAGGGCTAGTATCGAAGAATGGAGGAGTTTGAAAAGACATTTGGGTTGAAACAATAGTCCACAGGAAACGATTGTGACAACAGGCTCAGATGTGGGCCACAGTTGTGGCCTACGTTGGGCAGATGTGTAGTCGTTTACAAACTTCATGTTTCGAGGGACTTTTTGGAATTTTCAGACCCTAGAAAGACCCTAGGGTTACCTAAAACATAAAAGACTATTTAAAGAACATTAAGAGGAGCAAAAATAAGCTTTTTGCATCAGCCACACTTGAAACCCTAAAGAGAGAATACCAAGAGAGAGAAAGAAGAAGAAGGAAGAGGAAGCAGAGGAAGACAAAGCTGACTCAATGTGCTTCTTGGATCAGGAGGTTTTTTGACGTAACTACCTTCCGTTGTCTATTCTAAGTAATTATTTCCTTTTTATTTCAATTTTATTTATGAATATGATGATAGGATTCAGAATATTAATGATGTTCTAAACTCTCCTTTGGAATTTTATTTTGATTTAATGAAATTTAGTCGATTGTGTTTATTAGATCAATGTCGTAATTTGATTTTGTTCTTGCATAATTCGATAATAAATTGAGAGGGTTAACTGAATGAAAAATGATTGAATCATATTAATGAGAGTTAGGCAATTTAATATAAATTGTGTTAAATCATTGATAAGTAAGAAATATATCATATTTTACAGTATAGTTTGATATATGTTTATCTTTTTATTTGATTGTTTAGTGTGTGTTTTCGGTAGAATTGTGTTAATTTGTGAATTATTTATGTTTAAGTGTTTTTATGGGTTAGTACAAGCATTTGAGCTTAATTATTATGTCTTTGAGGTACCTTGATGTGTTTCTTAGTGTTTTAGGGTTAATCGCGACTTAGAATAAAACAATAGCCCACAACCGTGGCCCATCTGTCACGATTGAGACAGAAGCAAGGAAGACAACCCATGATCATGGCCAAATCACCATGATTGTGATAAAAGCATAAGACTTGGCCCACGATCATGGCCTGCCTGCCACGATTGTGACAGAAAGCTTACAAGTTGCCCACGATCATGGCCTGTGTCGAATAGATGCGCAAACTCACAGAAAAGTTAAATTTTGAGGGTTTTTGGACCTTTTTGACCCCAAAAAACCCCCTAAAAACCCTAAGGTTACCACAAACACGTCAAGTATAAAAAGAATGAGAAAAAAAGAGGAAGGGAGCTTTTGAACAGCCACCGCAATGAAACCCTAAAGGAAAGAACTTTGAGAGACTGAGAAAGAGAAGAAGGAAGAGAGAAGAGGAAGACAATACAGACTCGACGTGCTTCCTAGAATAAGAAGTTTTCCAAAGTCGTAGCCTCCCATCTTCCATTCGAGTTCTATTTCCTACATATTTCAGTTTTATTTGATTGTAGAATTGGGATATATAGTTTGATGATATACTTGAATTGTTGATTGATGTTCTAAACTCACCTTTGGAAATTTATTTTTGATTTAATGAAATTTGATTGTTTTATGTGTTTATTGAATTAATTGTGGTTTAATTTTGCACTTTATATCTCGATAATAAAATGAGAGGGTGAATCAATAAAAAATGATTAAATTAGGCTAATGAGAGTTAGGTAATTTAATAGATTCATAATTAAATCAGGTTGATAAATCTTGTGTAGAGAGATAATTAATTCCTTTCCGTTATTTGATTTATTTAGTTCTCGTGATTAAATTCTTTGTATGTTAAGTTTTTGTTTAATAGTTTTCGATCTTAGATTCTAGTATTAGATTAACCCTCCTTGTTGGATCGACATCTTAGGTACTACGCGAATGACCCGTACACTTGCAAAATATTGAGGTTAAATATTAAAACTTATTTATATCAAAAAACTACAATCAAGTTTTTGACACTGTTGCTAGTGAGGCAATTAGTTTAGTTCTTTAGTATATGGCTTTTTCACTATCTTTTGTTTTTTTAAAAGAAAGAAATAGAGAAAGAAGTTGGGGCGTAAAGTAGAGACACAAGAAGACATATTAGAATGAGAAATGAGACATTTGAAGAGCCAGATGTCAAGAAGAAATGGAAAGAAAAATGATGGAAGATAGATATTACAGGGAGCAAGGAACTTTTGCGAATTACAATGTGGCACAATATGGATGGTGAAGTAATGATCCTTATTGGAACATGTACACTCTGAGATGGCGAAACCACCTCGATTTTTATTGATCCAACAATGTAGGGACTCATTTAGGACGTCAAGACCTATTAGGACTTCAACAAGATAAGTTCAGTTTATGGGATTCTAAATTGGACAAGATCCTGGATAATCTCACGAACATGGAAAAGGGCCAGAAGAGACTAAAAGAGAAAATTAAACAAGTAACGGAAAATCATGCCTCATCTATTTACAACCTAGAGATTCGAGTGAGACAACTTTCCCGTGAATTTTGTAAGAGAAGTGTGGAAGACTCTCTAAGTAATATGGAAATACATTAAAGAGAGCAATATGAGGCTATCGTACTTAAGAATGGGGGAGAGTCAGAAGGACTAGTGGAAAACCAAACTGAACCCCACGTTATTGAAGACTAAGAGACGAAGAAAGAGATTCATGAAAAGAATGCTAGCCCTCCCTTTTATTCACCAGTTATTGATATACTATGTGTGAACATTGAAAAATGTTCTATAGATTTCAATGAAAAGAACCTTATCCTTCGAAATAATGATGACCAAGTGACATTCAACATGAATGATGTATTAAAGAATCCGAAGGAGAGTAGCTCATTCAGAATAATTGATGTTTTCAAATCTTTTCAAGAATGAAAGGACAAAGAATAGATGACAACAAACATCGAGTTTGAAGAAGCTATAAAAGTCTCTGTTCTTGAAGTGAAAGAAGTAGAGGAGACGAAGGTGATAAGGAAGAAAGATAGCAACTCACCTTCTTACAGGAAAAACTATTGGGTTTGATGGAAGATCCAAGGAGTTTTGTTATTCCCTGTTTTGTTGGCAGCTCGCTTGAAAAAAGGACATTACTGATCATAATTGGTTTTCATAGTTTTATCAATATTGTCGTTTTGATCATTTTTCGATTTGTAGCTTACTTACAGGCTACAAAATTGATGTTGAATGAAAAGGGTGAAAGCAAGCCTCTCCATATTGATCCTGACTGAGTTTCCAATGATACATGGTTAAGCTTATAACCATAAATTAGCACGTTTAGTAGTTAGGTTTAAATTGTTGCATAGTTGGTATTGTTTTAAATTTAAAAATAAGTTCTTAATGATTTGGAATGTTTTGGAGTGCTAACTCTCTTACTCTTTTAAAAACAATTATAAGATAGGGCAATAATCTTAAGCGCCAAATGCATTAGGTCTCCATCTCTGACACATCATCACCTCAGTCACTATGATGGTTTCGTGCTCTATCCCTTTTCATCTCATTTTTGTTAGTATTTTGTTCTTTTGCCTTCTGCATATGGTTTCATTCCCCCTTTTGTGCTTGTATGTATCCTTCTCACATTAAGGACAATGTGTTGTTCAAGTATGGGGAGGGTTTTGTGTCTCTACCTTGAGTGTGAATTTTACATATTGTATGATAGTTTGTTTTTGTTGCATGATGTAAATTGTGTGAATGCGTCAATGGCTAGGACTTAACGGTATAGATTTAACCTTAAACATAGCCTTTTAGGTTGTGAAGATTTATTAGCTTGTGAAACTAATGACCTAAGTTACTTAGGGCTAAATATACTGGTTAATTAGGATACGATGTTAGTCCATTCACCCCAGGAATTTGCCATACTCATTTATAATTTTAGGTCAAATGAGAATGTGATGTAGCTGAGTAATTGGATTGACACGCATTACAAATGTGTGCTTTCATGTAAAATGGTTATAATGACATTCCAACCAAGTAGCTTAATATCAATATGAATTAGTTGAGTAACCAGATCGACATTTGTCACAAATGTTTGCCTCCACATAAAAAGACTAGGTTCATGTACTTAAAGAAAAATGAACAAAAAAATGTTTTCAAATAAAAACCCACCAAACTTGTTAGTAGCTTAATTTTTCATGAAAACCTACTAAGGGACAACTACACTTTTGTTTTGACTGAATGATTATCAACGTGTGTGTTCAAATGATACAGGTGAATAGACTCAACATTAACATTTTCATTAATTTTCACATTTAATCCAAGGTTCTTAGACACAAATTTGGCTTGTTAATAAGTTAGAATGATTTGAAGGATTATGTTTATAGTTAAATTTGTCTCGCTAAGTTGAAACCATTATCTCATCATTGCATATGTGTATTTTGTGTTTTCTTGGCTCATTTGATTGCTTTGTTTGCTTAAGGATAAACAAACGTTTAAGTGTGGGGATTAAAAGTATTTAATCACCTTTATTGATGACTATTCACGTTATTGTTATCTCTATTTACTGCATGAAAAGTCTCAATCAATGGACATTCTTGAGGTGTTCATTAATAAGGTAGAAAGGCAATTAGATAAAAAAATTGAAAGTCGTAAGATCTGATAGAAGTGGTAAATATTATGATAAATATGATGAGAATGGATAGTGTCTAGGTCCCTTTGCAAAATTTCTTCAAAGTCAGGGCATTTGTGCATAATATATAATGTTCAGTACATCGCAATAAAATGGTGTTTCTAAAAGGTGGAATTGTACGCTTAATAAATATGGTTAGGAGTTTGTTAAGTTTTATGAACGTACCTTTATGTTTATGTATGTATGCATTAAAGACAACTACATATTTACTTAACAGGGTTCCTAGTAAAGCAATTCATGTGACACCTTACGAATTGTGGACAGGAAGGAAACCTAGCCTGAGGCACTTGGTTGTGTGGGGTTGCCTAGTCGAAATAAGGATTTATAATCCTCGTGAAAGGAAGCTCGATGCAAGAACCATTAGTGGTTACTTCATCGGTTAGCTAAAAAAGTATAAAGGGTACATAGTTTTTTATCCTAACCAAGAATAGTTGAGTCTAGGAATGCTAGGTTTGTTGAAAATGGACAAATCAATGGGAGTAGGCAACCACAAAAGGTGGATATTCAAAAGATTAAGGTGAAAAATCCTTCACCTAATGTCTCTTCTCATGTTATTATTCCTCTTGTTGTATCACAATCACACAACATATCGAAATAACAAGTCAATATTCCAAACCCATAGGAAGAAAATGTTAATAATGGATTAGTAAGTAATGTGCAAGTCACAAATGATCAAGTGATACTATAGGAAATCATATTGCAAAGGTTTATAAGAGAGAAAAGACCAGCTATATCAGATGACTATGTGGTGTATTCACTTGAGCATGAGTATGACTTGAGCATTGATAAAGATCCAATCTTATTTTAAAAAGCCTTGAAATGTAATAATTCTAAAAAGTGACTCAATACTATTAAAGAATAGTTAAAATCTATGGATGATAATCAAGTTTGAGAATTAGTTGAGTTACTTGAAAGCTCAAAGCAAGTGGGCTATAAATGGGTCTTTAATACTAAAAGAGACTCAAAATGTAATATTGAATGGTACAAAGTCAAACTTGTAGTCAAAGGTTATACTCAAAAAGTTGGCATTGTCTTTAAAAAGACCTCTCTAGTTTTAAAGAAGGACTCTTTAATAATTGTTATGGCATTGCTAGCTCATTATGATTTAGAGCTTCACCAAATAAATGTAAAGACAAACTGGAAGGTTTTGTGACTACAAAAAAGGAAAATATGGTGTGTAAATTAAAGAAGTCAATATATGGTTTGAAACAAGCTTTCCGACAATGGTATCTTAAGTTTAATGATTCCATTACCTCTTATGATTTTATAGAGAACACTGTTGATAGGTGTATCTATATGAAGGTCAGTGGGAACAAGTTTATTATTTTGGTACTATATGTTAACGATACTCTTTCGGCTGCTAATGATTTGGGCTTGTTACATGATGTAAAAAAAATTCTTTCTAATAACTTTGAAATGAAAGATATGGGTAAGACATCCTATGTGATTAAAGTAGAAATATTTCGTGACAGAACAAAAGGATCGTTAAGGTTGTCTCAGAATGGATATATTAGTAAAGTATTAGAGAGATTCAAGATGAAAAATACACAGCAGGGGTAGTTCCAATTCAGAAAGGGGATAAATTTAGTGAAATGCAATGTCCTAAGAATGAATTGAAATGAAAGGAAATGGAATCTATTCCCTATGCATCTGTAGTTGGGAGTTTGATGTATATTCTGACTTGTACTCAGCCAGATATTAGTTTTGTTGTTGGAATGTTTGGCCGATATCAAAGTAATCTTGAATTAGACCATTGGAAAGTTACAAAGAAAGTTTAGGTACTTACAAGGCGCAAAGGATTACATGCTCACATACGAGAAATCAGATAATTTAGAAGTGATCGGTTGTTCAGATTTAGACTATGCTGGTTGTGTAGATTCAAGGAAATCTACCTTTGGTGATCTATTCCAACTAGCAAGAGGGGTAATTTTTGAAAAGAGTGGAAACCAGTCTGTCATTGCTACTTCCACTATCGAGGCCAAATTTATGGCATGCTTTGCGGCCACTATTCAAGCATTGTGGTTGCAAAACTTTGTCTTAAATCTAGGTATTGTCTATAGTATAGCTAGACTGTTAAGAATTTATTGTGATAATTCTACAACAGTCTTCTTCTCTAAAAATGACAAGTATTTTAAGGGTGCTAAATACATGGATTTGAAATACTTGTCAGTCAAAGAAGAAGTACAAAAATATAATGTATCAATTGAGCATATTAGAACTGATCTGATGGTAGTAGATCCATTAACTAAAGGATTACCACCTAAAATATTTACTGGTCTTGTTGAAAGGAAGGGCATTATAGATAAGTCCTTGTTAGCATGAGATTATGTTAGGTATGTACATATTATTGTTTTGACACTTATGAATTCAATTAATGTTATATGTTTTTGCTTATTTGGTAGTTGTCACATTATGTTGTGTACACTCATTGTTGTATTATGATGACAAATTATGTTTTGAGAAAATATTAAAGTTAAGAATTATAGTGTTTCTCAATTATAGTTATTTCAAGTTGAGATTATTGTGTGATATATGGAAGGGATCATGTCGTTAGATGACTTGTGACTGCCATAATCCTATTATTTCAATTCATTTAAGTTTGATGGATTGACAAATTCAATATATGGTACACACTTATTTTGTTGGATCATCAAGTCGTAACATGGGCCAAGTGGGAGATTATTATATTAATTTTAATAATTAGTTTGACCCATCACTACAAGAAAATAATCCCTTTTGTGACGTTTTTAAAACATCGCAAAAGGTGAGGAAATGTCGTAGAATTACATTTGTGACATTTTAAAAAACGACGCCGAAGGTGGTGTAGAAAAAAGGTTTATGTGACGTTTTATGGAAAACGTCCCGGAAAACCATGACATTCCACGACGTTTCGAAAAACTTTAGGAAAAGCTCGGATAATCCGCAACATTTTAGTAAAACATCGTAGATTGTAACCATTTCAGCGATGCTTTTTTAAAAACGTCGCAGAAACTAGCTACCAATAGGGAGAAACGACACGGATTGTAAGTACTTTAATTTAATTTTTATAAATATCCAAAAATAAATTTATTTTTTAAAATTTTCAATTTTAATAATTAAATTTTGTCATTCATCTGAAAATAAATTTAAATTTGATCATTATTAAATTTTAATTTGAATTTTTTCTTTTTTATTTATCTGAAAATAATTTTAATGTAATAATTATTCAATTTTAAATATTTTTTATTTTTTATTAAATCCAAAAATAATTTTTAATTTTAATAATTTTTTCTTTTATTTTGTTTCAATATTTTAAAAATAATTTTAATTTAATTATTATTCTAATTTAATAATTACTTTTTAAATCATAAATTTTATAAATCTTATTTATTTAATAAATATTCAATATTATTTATGGAATTTATTTATTTAATAATTCTCCAAATTTTTAAGTATATCATTAATTTTAATAATTATTCATATATAACAAGAATTTAATACGTGTAGATAATTTAATATTTAATTGCAATTCCCAAACATGTCATAATATAGTAATTAATATAAACAATATGTCATAAATGTTTAATATATCAATATGAGTACTTATCTAATCTAAACGAATATTATAGGTAGCACATAAAAATTCTAAGATCATTTTGTTGTTCGACTTTGGTGGTTAATCAATCCTGTATTTCTTCAAATTTTTTGGTCAATTCATCAACTTTAGACTGTAACACCTCATTAACTTTCTTCGACTCCTCTAATTCGTCTCGAAGTTTATTTCTGACCGAAGTCTTCCCTTATGGTTAAGACCCAATTCCCATGCCAATAATGTAATCTGATCTAGTGCCGAAGACTTTGTCGCACACTTCATCCGCTGTCATTGGATGACCTTGTTCTATTGAATGTGTCAATTCGTGACACATTAATTCCTGAAAAAGTAAGAATTAATAAGAATTAATCACAAACACAGTCTCATTTAAGAAATATTTGTAAATAAACTATGTACTCACCCATTTTTCTTTACATTCGACAGTTGTCCATTGACCTTTACTTTCATCATAATGAGTGTGATACCATAGCTTCATTCGATCACACTCTTCTCCATCTTTGTCACTTTGTTGTATAGAAATATATTACTAGTAATATTTATTATAAATTTAGAAATTTCAATCAAAGAAAAGAATAATTAAAAAGATAATAACTCACAATCTCATGTCATATCGCTACAAAGGCCTTAGAGCCAGAATTTGGTCAACATTGACCTGACTCCTAGCCAATTTGGCTTTTTGACTTTTTTCTTAATCATACATGTGACAAAATATATTATAACATCTATAAATCACAATTCATAAATACTGAAATATAATCAGTTGTCAAAATAGTTGGGAAATTAAATTTTTGATCAAATAAACTAACCTTTATAGTTGATTGCCCCTAATATTTGCATAAATCCATCCACTCTGCCACTGTGACATTATACGGATTAATATCCTTTCTGCGTTTGGTAAAATGTTTTTTAAACTATATTTTTGATCTTTAGACCTTAAAATAGCAAACTTCTTCACAGCAACATGTACTTCGTTGTCAGTCCTCATTCCCTTGATTTCTAGCTTTTGCTGCAAAAAATTATAAATTATTGGTCAAAGCTTTAGGCCTATGGAAAACACTTACAAATTAGAAGATTTTATAATACTTACGTCTAACTTATCAAATGTAATGTCCAACTCCTCATTAGTAATTTTTTTCCATTTTGTTACAAGTAAGGAAGTTCGGGATATCACACCAATCTCTCTCAATAATTTGGCAGATTGTATGGAGTTGGTTGCTCGTCCTTCAGCAGGGGAGATCTTTATCTCCAATTTCTTACCTATCACCTTATTAATGTTTGCCAATCTGTGTCCTTTTGGGATACCCCTTTTTTTTTTAAAGATCAGTCATGGATCCTAAAATAACAAAGGAATAATTTATAATTAGCATATAACATACTCTTAATTGGTTAGATAAGCAAAATAATTAAACTTAATAAATTTCACCAATGTGATGTGAAAG
>JANJEY010000008.1:46727448-46748797 GCA_024703695.1 Erythroxylum cataractarum
TTTGTACACGTCCTGATATTGCTTTTGTTGTTGGTGTACTTGGGAGATACTTGAGCAACCCTGGTGTGGGTCATTGGTAAGTTGTGAAACAAGTTCTGGGGTATCTACAAGGTACTAAAGATTACATGCTCACTTACAAGATGTCTGATCACCTTGAGGTGATAGGTTATTCTGATTCTGATTATGGTGGTTACCCTGATGATCACAAATCTACATAAGGATATATCTTTATGCTTGTTGGAGGAGCTGTATCTTGGAAAAGTGTTAAATAGTTCAACACTTACAGCAACTTCAACTATAGAGGCAGAGTATGTGGCTTGTTACGAAGCTACTTGATAGCAATATGGTTGAGGAATTTCATTTCTAAGCTTCATCTTGTAGAGAGTATTTCTAGACCTCTAACCATAAATTGTAATAACTCTTTTGTGGTGGGTTTCTGTTAAATATGTAAGAACTTCAAGCGTTCGAAGCATTTTGATACAAAGTATATGTTTGTTAGAGAGAAGGTTAAGGAATATCATATCCGTATAGAGCATATACTCACCGATCTTATAGTGGCAGACCCTCTAACCAAAGACTTGATTGTTAAGGCTTTTGTGAATCATGTAACTCGTATGGGTCTATTTCAATCTTTTGATGCCTTGAATTAGTGGGAGTCTATCTTTCATGTTAATTTTGATAGCAACTTTGTATTTGACTATTTTGTTATTAAGTCTAGAGAATTTTGCTTATAATTGTTGCTATTATTGTTATTTTCATATACTTTATAGATATATTGCGCATATACAGTTAAATGGTTATATATATATGGCCTTTTGTTGGAGACATTTTGTACACAGTCTCATTTTGTTGTTCTGAGATATTTTGTTAAATCTTAGTTAGCATCTTGGGTGGATGCTTGGACCATTTTGTTTGGAATTGCACAAGCAGATCATCATTTTGTGTTCATTTCTTTATGACAAATTTTGTTTAGGTCAACGAGATATGGATATCTTGCATATATGTTATCAGTACTCCTATCGGGTCTGATTTCTATATTGTTGAGGTACTTGTAACCTCATTTTGGACTTATGATTGAGAGATTGTTGACTCTACTTTGACATCTTATTGTGGCTACATATTGTTATATTAATTTGGGATTTGATTATGTTGTTTAACGATATTGGTTATGCTGTCCAAGTGAGAGAATGATAGAATTTTATCATAATAGTGGACTAACATAATTAAAATTATTTTGTACAAATCCAATTGTAATTCTCTCTTTAATGTGTCATTGGGCCTGTGTTCATGGGCTTGCTATGATGGGTAGGCTTGGCCCATGTATTATAAAACACAGGAGACCCTACTGCTAGCCAACCTTTAAAATACAGTTGCCCCATTGAAACTGTATGCGGTTTTTGCTGATTAAGGATTCAGAATAGCAGTAGTAAATTCTCTGCGTCTCTGTCGCTTTTGCTTCACTTTACAGAAAACAACAATGGATTCAATGTTTCCTCAATTTCCAAGTATTTATCAATCCAACTATTGAATATAGTATATTGCAATTCTAGGGTTAATTATTTGTGTTGATTAATCATGAAATTAATCTGTATTTTCGGGTTGAATTTTCTTTCAACATAATCTCAAAATTTGTCTAAAAATCAAGCCCTTCTAGAATTTGCAATATGGAAATCTAGAAATCGATAATAACCTCCTATATAGACAACGAATTCATGTGTCCAATGCCATCTTTCCAGATTAACCATTTGTTTAACTAAAGCCATTACTAGTACAATAGTTCAATAAATACAGTATAAAACAAGACCAAAAGACCAAGCAATAGGAAACCAAATGCATAAAAATAAAACCAGTTGGTGCTTTTTCATGGAAGCTTAAGGATGTGCTTGTTTGGAAGGTATGAAAAAAGGGTATGAGTATGGAATGAAAATTGATGGTTGGTATGAACTTATCAATGAAGACCTAAGAGTTTCATTCCTTAATTTTGGACAATCCTTTATTTCTTTCATAATCTAGAGGACTAGGAGAGAAGAATGAGAAAGATTGCACTATAATTAATTAAATATGGTGAAATCAATTAAATAATTAATTACACTATAATTAATTAAAATATTATAATTAATTAATTGATTAAAATATAATTATTTATTAATTAAAATAATGTAATTAATTAATTGATTAAAATATAATTATTTATTAATTAAAATAATGTAATTAATTAATTAATTACAATATAATTAATTACAATATTATTATTTAATTAATTACATTATATTTAATTAAAATAATATTATTAATTAAAATATAACTAATTAAAATATAACTATTCATTAATTAAAATATTAATTAATTAATTATTATTATTCCTTAATTAAAATATTATAATTAATTAATTAATTACAATATAATTAATTAAAATATTATTTATTTTAATTAATTATATTATATTTAATTAAAATATAACTATTCATTAATTAAAATATTAATTAATTCAAATATTATTATTAATTAATTAATTGTAATATTATTAATTAAAATATAATTTATTCATTAATTAAAATATTATAATTTCTTTTATTGCCCCAAAATTCTCTCTCTCTCTACACGTGTAGCCTACATAAAGCTTTAAATTCCAAAGGTTATTCACAGTACCAATCTTTGAATCCATCAAACAATACATGGCTTTGAATTTGGTAAAGAAAGGGAAAATAATAGTTGAATCAAATGCCAACCATCAAGCTTAATTCCATTTAAAGCCATCAGTATGATTTGTGCACTTTTTTTACAAAGGCTCGATTTCCAAACACATGAGTTCCTCTTCCTCTTTTTGTGTCATTGATTTCCAGATTTTGAGCTTCTAGATTATGGAAGGGTATGATTTCCAATTGAATTTTTAAAGATTAAAGTTGCTAAAAGATGGTAAGGGATTTAGGTAATTAGATCAGGGGAAGTGATATTTCTAATTGAGAATTCTTGTTTAGTCAAGGTGTCTATTAAATTTATTTAATAATTTTACAAAATCAATAAAATATTGATTTAATTTTGATATATGGATTATTATATTATATTGCATAGTGGGACCCATGTATTTATTTAAAATTGTTAAATTTGTTCCACATATTAAAAAAAACTTAACTCCATCTAAGTTTTTCATTCATTTTTGCAGAATTTAGGATTTATTTTGAACATTTCAAAACATTAAGCTTTTACTTGTATTTAATAAAAACTTAAACTCAAATTTACACTTTTTTTTTCATTTGTTTAAATATCTCCAAGCTTTAGCCTATAAGCTTGACAATTTTTTCATAAGGAAGAAATATTACTTGTGCTACTTTTTTATGTTCTATTACTATTCAATCATAATAAAATAATGATTAATAACAATTTAAGGATAATACATAAATGTAATATAAATATCATAATTACGATTTCACCATAATTTCATTTGTAATTTACATTTATTCTATGGACTTTATCATATACATCTTGAATATATATAAGATAAAGAATATCTTTAAATAATTATATCACTAAACGATAACATATCGATTGGTTCCAGGAATAAACTAACAACTAGTTTTAGGTTGAGTTAGATTTTTTATTTTGAATTCGAACCCAATCTTAAGTTTAAATTTTTTTAAAAAACCAATTTTAATTTGAAATTCATTCAAATTGGCTTAAATTCATTAATTTTGAATTAGTATATGGAAATTGTTTTGCTAAATATAATATTAAGTAATTTATTTTTTATATAACATAAATGATATAGTTAAATCTATTTAAAAATTATGAGATCTTAAATAAAATTGAGTCTTATTTTATAATTATATTCATTTATTAATTTTTATTACAATATAGATCATAAAGAAAAAGTAAAGTTGTTCTCAAAGAATCAAGGAGTATTTTTTAAAAAAAATTTAAAAAATCATTCATAAGCCATAAAAGGCATCAAAAGGACACATTACAAGGTTGTGTTAAAGAAATTTAGTAAAAATACATCAATTTCCAACTATTATCCTTAAGAGCAACTAGAATAAAAAACTTATAAATTAATAATTCCATCTTTTCTCATAGGAAGGCTCATCTTTTCAACTACTTGGTGATGTAACAAGATTTCTCTAATCCAATAGTGTATCATTTGTGCTATGGCATGATTATCAGTTTTCCCCTTGTTAAACAATATTTGGTTCCTTTCCATCTATGTTTCATACATTGAATAATTTAGGCTGAGAGTTAAACATATTTGATCTTTCTCCAAATTTGGTAGTGATTTAAGCTCATGCCAATATGTTGTCCTAATCAACAATAAGGTAAAAAAGATTCATTGTATGTTGCATTCTGATGCAAATGGAGGCTATTTAGTTGTATTCGAAGTAAAGATGATCAATAGTTTCAGCTTCTAGGCAACATAAATCACGTAAGAGATTATTCAAGCCTTTAATCATGTCTTTAGCTTTTCAGTCTTCTTTTAACTGCTAACTATGCGATAAATGAAGATTTAGGATTCAAAGAACCTTTCTAACAATGTTACACCAAGAAAAGAGGGGAGTGTGTGCTTGAGATCTTTAAGGCAAGAGGAGATAGAGAATTCTCCGTTGTTATTGATGGACTAAATAGGTTTATCAATTAAAGAGAGGTTAGGTAAGTAGTTAAGGAAGTAAGCAACCTTTCAACCCCCTGCTTGAAACTTGCCATTTGTTATGAATATATCCTTCTTAACTCAAGATTAAGTTGGAATTCTATTAGTGAGAATTGAGATATCTTCTCTCAAGAATAAAAGGCTTAAATTGGTCTAACTGGTAAACCAAAACCAAGTATCCTCACTATTCCCAACTTAGATTCTAATAAGAGGATACACAACCTATCTTTTTACTAGAATTTCTATGAGAGGCTGAGAATGTTCTTTCTTTTCAATAATCTACCACAATTTGGATTCCTTTAGATATTATTCATTCATCCATTTGCTCCAAAAATACTCCTTATCTTTAAAAACCCTTCAAATTCTTTTAGCCACCTAGATATTTTGAATTATTTAGATTGAAATAAATCCTACACTAGCTTCATGTTTTCTTCGACACAATTATTCCCATTTGATCTTAGCTCCTTTAGAGTTATCAATTTACTAGATCAAAGAAATTTTCTGATGAATTTCTCTATTTCCTTGTTGATTTTCTTGAGTAAAAGGAGATGTGTGCTCCAATGGGTATGAAGATTGTTCAACATCGAAACGATGAGTTGAACTATTCTAGCTTATGAAAGAGCTCTATTTTTCCAAACATTGATCATTTTGTTGTATTGCTCCAAGATCAGTAAACATACTTAATATCTTAGTTTTTTGGATGAGATTGGAACAACAAGATATTTGAAAGGCAAGCTATGCATATCTAGATTTTTTTTTAAATCTTTCAGTATTAGTAATGTCTGAGGAGAAATAGATTATACTCTTAGAAAAGTTGATACATAAACTAGATATCATACAAAAATAGTAGAGAGATTAATGCAAAGTTTACATAAAAGGTTGATCAGCATCACAGAACATTAAAAGATCATATTTAAAGCACAAATGAGAAGAATCTCCTTACATTTATAGTAGAAGCAGAAAGTAGGAAACCTTGAAGTATTAATCTAGAAAATCCTGCTGGGAATTTCTATAGAAATGGTAAAAACATAAGGAGATAGAAAATCTCCCTATTCCATTAGATCCTATGAACTGCTTGGACGAAGATCCATTAATGAGGATACTGTAGGAGGAAGTTGAGAGATAAACTTTGGTCCATTTGATAAAGAAATTAGGGAAGTCAAGCCAATCTAGACTTAATAAAATTAATTTTCCTTGAAGTCTATTAAAAGCTTTGGAGAAACATTTTTAATAGAACAACTTTTAATAAATCTACAGGTGTTATAATCCCTGAATATTTCCTAAACTAAGAGGATATTATATGAGATTGATATGTCAGGAATTCAATCTCCTTAGGATAAATGAATATTTTGGTTCAAATACTCTATTAATCTATTAGCAAGGAGCTTGGATATCATATTATTCATATTATTATAGCAAGAAATGGATCAAAATTCATTGAGGTAATTGGCATTAAGCACTTTAGGGATCAAGCATATATAAGTAACATTGATTTCTCTCAACATTTTTCCAAAGTTTAAAAATTCCAAGATAGTTTCCATAAGCAGATTACTTATAATGTGTCAGGTACGTTGGAAGAAATGGACATTAAACCCATCATGACCTAGAGCCTTCTTAGTATTGAGACTAAAGAGAACATATTTAATTTCCTAGAGAAAAGCTAGTTGTAGGAGTTTCAATATTGAATCCTAGGATAGAGTTATGGGGGAACCAATTAACTCCCTTGAGGGTTTTGCAGCTCTAATCAAGTGTTCAAAGTACATGAAAGTCATAGCTTTTATATTGGTTTTCTAGACATCAAATGATCATTTTCATCAAGTAAACAAATAATTTTGTCGGAGTTTCTCCCTGGTAGCACATAATTATGAAAATACTTAGTATTGAGGTCTCCCTCCTTTGGCCAAGTGATCCTATCCTTTTACATAAGTAAAGAGTTATAATCTTGAAGAGTCTTCTTATAATCTCCAATTTTCTTGCTTTAGTAGCTTTCAATTCAAGCCTATAAGGATTTTGATAACAAGCATCATCAGCTTTTCTTAACTCACTCTTAGCATTTTGTAATCACAATAACTATTAAAGATTGACAAGCTTTGAGGAATATCTGAAGTAGGTTTCTAAGGATATGAAGTTTCCTCATAAGCTAAAAGGCTTTTCAACTTGAGATTCTATAATTCTAAACTTCACTTACTACCTCTATGAACCCTTCCTTGTTGGTCAGGAAGTTGAAAAATTAAATGGGGCATTGAAAAGGTTGAAGAGATTAAACTTTTGATTTCTAGATAAAATGATAAGAACATAAAAGAAAGATAAAATGAGCATATGAATTGGGAAAAAGACTCAACTAATTTAGATTAACAAGAATTCTGTCAAGCTTCTTCCTAATGAAGTAGTTACCCAACTATTTATTGGTCTAAGTGAAGAAATTCCTTAAAAAATTTAAATTAGTCACCTCTGGCTTACTAAAACCTTTTTCTAACTCTATGCCAATATTGGAAGAGTTAATCTATCTCCTTGAGCATATAGGTATAAGGCACAATTAATATCACTTACGAATAGCCAATGCTTATTCATTGTGTTTTGAACAGAGAAGAGGTCCTCCAAAAGTGAAGTATGGATAATTAAATTTTCAAAACTGGTCTCAAAGTTTACTAGCTTACATAGACGGATGAATTAGTCTGAATTGCTCAAAATTGTTGCCTGCACCTTCTCCTTGTTGAATGCATAAACAATTCTACCATTGAAGTGGTGATCATGATTAGAACCATAACACTAGTATTTGCCTAGAAATTTCATGATATTATATAGCTTATGAGCTTTAATTCTAGTTACAAGAAGTCCAAAGCAATAGCATTTTTCCCAACAAAAGGTTCTTGAAACTTGTCTCTTATAGGGGTCATTTAAACCTCTATTATTAAAAAAAACATAAAGATTTACGAGGAAATGTAGCTACCAAGCCCCTTTGGGTTTTCTCCTTTTTCTCTTTGAATTTTGTGCTACAACCTGGAGTAAATTGTTCAGTTTGCTCTATATTCAAATTTGGTTCAGGAATCTCCTGAGGTTGGACCTCCTCCTTAAGTTCACTATTAATTAGATCAGTTTTAGGTGTTCCACTGACCTCATTCTCCATAAATATGTCTATAGGATCACTAATCTTGTCCTGTTTGATGGATTGATCCTCCCTTACTTCTAATAAGTTGTATGTTTTTCAAGTATAATGTTAGTGATGTTTACCTCAATGGTTAAAGTGTTGTCATATTTTCAATTCCCATTAGCTCGAAGTAGTCACCTGATGTGAATAACTTTTTTGTAGGTTTCCACATTTGTGTTTCCCAGCTGAGGATTCGAATTGTAAGATAATTGAGTTTCAGCTTTAACCATTTCATTTGTAGTATTCATCTTTATAACAATCAATGTTTCAAGTAATTCATTTTTGGGATTAATATCGATGAATATTCTTACAAAGTACACTTTCTCAAGTCTAGTAGTGGATGAATCAAAATATATTGTTTTCCTCCTGAACCAGCAAGAAAACTTAGTCCATCTAAAGTCTAGCATTCAAGAGTCATATAATGAAAATTAATCTATAAGGGGATTAATTCTATGTTTGTTTTATCAAATTCCAAACATGGAGCCCATTTTTGGATGAACATGAGTTCACCTTCTATATGCCAAGGTCTAGAGTCAATTATCTTACTTATGTTGTCTCCATCAATGGATTTGAATAGAAAAATATCTTCTTTAGTAAGTAATATTATGTCCAATCCTTTGTTTCCCCATCAATTTTGAGCCCAATTTTGCATAAGAGGAAATGTAGGTCTCTTGCTTAGAAAGAAGCCAACTAGTGTATTGCCCCAGTGTCTTGCTCCCTCCTGAAGCATTTCTAGAGGAAGGGATACAATGATATTGATTAATGCAACTAGAAAATGTCTTAGTTTTTCATGATTATCAGCTAAGACCACATTTCTCTAGGTTTTTTTTGTTCCATTCAAGTTATTTGTTTCGATTTCTTTGAGCTCTTAAGAGACTGACATCCATCGATTCTTACAAGGTTGGAAACAACTCCTCTAGATGAGAAAAGCCTCCATCAGAGGCTTCCATGAAGCTTCCTGAAATAGAAGGGTACCAAAAAACTACCTTGAGCTCGCCAAAAAAGTTAATGTAACTAGAAAGTTAATGCTCATTCGAGCAGGAAAGGTAATATTAATTCGAGGTGTATTGATATTTGGAAAATAAATGATTAAGAGATTTGTTATTTTTAAGTGTGTATTAACTAAACTAATATAATTTATAAATGATATCTTTAAATAAATTACATTTTAATAAATAATATTAGCTATTTAGGTCCAAAGTTGCTTTTATTCAAACATGACAACTTAATTCTTGCCTTCGAGACGAGACTTCTTAAATATTTTTTTTCCAAAATCTTTATTGTAGGGGTCATGATACATTCCTATCATGTTAGAGAATGGACACTTCATAAAAACTGCACATTTGGTCTCAATCTATGTCCACAAAACTAAATCCACATTTACACATATTGCTATATATTGAGATCATCTATTTTATAATAACTTTGTTTATGTTGATTTACAATTCTTTCACTTGTTTGTACTATTATAATTATTTTAATAAAAGATTTCCATAATGTCTAATGTAAGATCAAAATGAATTTATTTTATGAGACCTCATATTTATCATCTTTATCTATCTTAATCCCTAAACTAAATTTTTAAGAAAAATCTTTCAACCATTAAAAGTATAATTAATTTTCGACAGATTTAAAGGTTGATTTCATTAAAAATTTAAATGATAAGATAAATACAATAAAATAAAAATAAAAGAACTAAAATAAAATTTAAGGAAATAAAAAGTTAAACATGTAATATCTATTGTATTTTTGATATTAAAGTTATTTAAAAATTGAGAACTAAGAAAATGTTATTTAATTTTTCATAAAATTTTATAAGTAGTAATTAAAATATTTGTTTAATTTTCCTAATTGAAAAAATCATTTCAAGAATTTAAAAATTTTAAAAGATTGAAATATAAAGAAAAAGAAATAAGCATGAGGTATTTCATAAAATTTATTGAAATTTTGAAAAATAGTATCATAATCATATAGTTAAACTATAATTTTACAAAATTATAATCTTTATGGTAGTTTATATGTAGATCACATCAAAATTATGATAAACACTTTAACTAAGATTTCTAATATTAGAAGAAGGTGTAGTACTTATGAGAAATTGTGAAGGACTAAAATAAACTTATAAATAATAAATAAATGGATGAATACTGTAAACAAAGTGTAAGGAATGGACTAACCAAATCATTATAGTTTCTAAGAAGTTTGGCAAGAACGAATTGGAGCATAGAAAGATGGATTCTAGAAGTTTTCATTCATTAATCTAGCTTTATTACTTGATAAAAATGAAGAAGAATGTAGCAAAGATCCTAAGTATGCTAGTCGAGACACAAGCCCTTTTCTCCTCAATAGGCATTAAGTCTTAAAGCTGCCTTTTAGGTATCTAAAATAACCAATCCTTCCCATACAACCTATAACTTAAACAAGATCATAGGTCCGATATTTTTTATACATAAGATCCTTATAGAAAGGCAAGTATGCTCTAAGAAAGGCAAGTGCAGAGTATACTTGTATCTTTATATGATAGAAGTAAACTTTTTAAAGAGTCAACCTTTTAGGCGAGAGGGAGAGATCTTAGAGAGAAGCCATATGGAAACACAACTATTATTGATAGTGATATATTGGATACAATGAAGCTTGGTTACATCAAAGAGGTCATTTGCTTATATAAATAAAGGAGGTCACAAAAGACATAAGAACAAATTCTTATCGCCCTAAATAGATAATAACGTCACATCACCTATTCTAGATAAGAACAATGTCACATTACATAGTAAATGGATAAGAGCGATGTCATATCATAACATACACTTAAATATAAAGATAAACAATTTTTAAATAAAGGGTCTCACAATAATGAGTGGAATCCTAATCATCATCCCCATTGGATAGGTTCTTTCTAAAATTGCATATTTGATGGGGAAGCCCCTCCACGCGTGCTGTCAATATCATCAAGCTTGCTTCTTTAATGTATAGTTTTTTCAAAAAATTATTGTGTTTCTTTTCATTGATGATAGAAATATCATCATTAGGATCTAGAGCATCTTGGAAGGATGAGGTTGGAGGCTACGATGGTCCCATAATGTCTAGGCTGAAAGAGACTTAAGCCTCAGATGGTCCAACAGGGTTTGGATCTAAATCTATTAAGCTATCTGGGATGTCAAAGTCTGACATTTCTAGTTCTCCAGGAATGAATTCTCCCGAATACGGTCCAATAAATGTATAGACAAATGGTGGCATATACATAGGAAAATGGTTTAGATCATTAAGGAAAAGCCTAAGAGTTTCAAGGACATTTTCCTTATATCTTGGCCATTAACTAGAGGTATGCCAGAAGTACACTTGACCCTCATAGTAAATGGATCCATTATGTGTTGTGCTATATTGGACAATGAAGAACAAAGAAGCATCAGGTGGGTTGCTTCTCTAATGGAGTCTCCTATAATCTGAGATCTTTAATAACTTGTGAGAGTTGTGTTCTCTGTTGCATTAGTAGATGGTACCACTCAAGGAAAGTCCACAAGAGAGAACTTTCATTCTCTTTATATCATAAGTGCTGATAAACTTGTAAAGGAGGAAGGGTGATAAAATATGCATAGAGGCTAAATAATACCCATAGGTACCATAATGCATTTTTTGAGAATGGGCCATTGATAAAGAACACAGTGAGGTATGGAGCCTATATGTTGAATAAGGATGGAAAGCAATGTAGTTTTGATTAGTTGAGGAAGAGGTGGTGATAACAAAATAAGCTTAGTTGGGCAAGAGAGGCTATCTTATCAATAGTAGTGGGTGTGTTTACGATAGGAGGGAAGAACTTCTTTATTTTTACAGTGGTAGGCAAGTTAGCCATTGAGAGGAGGAGAGGGATACTTCTAGAGGAAGTGATAAAGCTGATATGCTTTTGAGGCCGAGAGGGGAAATCGGTTAGGATGTTCTGGTGTCCTTTTATATTGTAGACTATGAATTTATAATGGGAGAACAAGTCTTTCGTATGAAACACTTTAGAAGAAAGTTGTTAAGAGTTCATCCTTTTAATAGAAGGAAGAAAATGATAATAAGATTCTTCAAGGGACGTGCTTTTGATGCTAGAAAGCCAGACCAATGTTAATTTTATGGAAAACACAGTCAAGCTCCATTTGCTTCTAGAAAAGTATCATAGATCAATTCCTACTATTGGTTGCATAGATATAGGCTCTTCTAAAAGTATAATGAAACCATATATTCTTCCTATAGAAGAATGGAAACCCAATGAGGAATACATTATTGTAGCAGGCAGAAAATCCTTTAAAATAGATCTTATCATGAAGAGAAGGATATGTATAAAATTCTTCACAAGTTGTATTGTTAGGACAAAAATATTAGGAAGTAACTTGCATGGTCCCGACATACTTATTGGAATGGATGTTTATTGCTAAGCAGAAAAGTTACAATACTTACCAATAGGGATTCATTACAAATAATATCTTCGCAAGTATACTAAAGACCGCATTATTTTCGAACTAAAAGATGTTCCTTCTAGATATAAGGATATTAGAGATCAAATTTTACAATATTGCCTGGAAAGCCATGCTTAATTCAATCAGCCACATCCATTATGACAAAATTCAGAATTCTATGTCCAATTACCATTCACGAAGAATGAGAACATTAATCCAACAAAGGTCACACATCTAAGGATGAATCTAGATGATCTAAAGATGACACAAAAAGAATGTGTTATACTTTTGAAAGAAGGACTAATCGATCCAACCAAGTCAGATTGGGCATGCCAAGCTTTTTATATTAAGAAAGAGAAAAAAAATAAAGGAAAAAAGGTTAGTTAAGTCTCTAAATCATTTTCTTCAAGATAATAAATTTGCTCTACTCAATACCAATATGCAGTTGCTATTTCTAAAAGAACCCAAAATATTCTCCAAGTTTGATTTAAAAGCTAGATTTTGGCAATTAGATATTGACCTAGAGGGTTGGCATAAGACAACATGCTGCATTCTTAATGTCTAGTAACAGTAGAAAGTCATGTCTTCTAGGTTAAAATTCACCTCATCATTGTTTCAAAAGTCTTGATTAGAATCTATGATGGTATCTTATCCAATGCTCTAATTTACATTGACGACATTCTGCTTAACTCTTAGACCCAGCAAGAGCATCAAACCATATTGAAACAATTTTTTAATCTCACAAAAAATATGGGATCATTTTCTCAGCCCATAAAAGCCAAATTGGTTAAGCCCATATTGATTTTTTGGGTATAAAGTTCCATGATGGCTTCTACATCCCAGCCCACACATAGCTAGTGAACTACTAAACTTCCTAGGTACTAATCTCATTGTTAAGCAAGTCAATAGTTTATGGGAATTATAAATTATATTAGAGAGTTTATCCCTTTTATGTCAAAACACGTAAGCCAACTATCAAAATTATTGATGAAAAAACCACCTCCATGGGGCCCAAACTAGAGAAAGGTAGTCCAGTAATTAATGAAGATCAGTTGGCATCCATCTTGACTAAAGATTCCTGATAAAAGAAAATGAATCCTAAATACTGATGCTAGTGAAGATTTATGGGGAGCAATCTTAATAGAGGAAATATAAGAAAAGAGGTTCTACTGTGGACATGCTAATGGAAAATTTAAACCCTCAAAAACATTATCATGTAATCTATAAAGAGATGCTGATTGTCACAAGAGTTATAAAAAGTTCAATTTCCACCTCATCTCTTATCTCTTTATAGTAGAAATGGACAATATGACCTTTCTGAAGATACTAGATCCAAATAAAAAACTACTACCAGAGAGTTAATTACTTCGTTGGAAATACTGGTTCTCATGCTATAAATTCATAGTCCACCACATCAAAGACAACCAGAACATCCTAGCTAATTTCTTCTCTCGACCTCAAAAGCATATAAGCCTTATCACTCCCTCCAAAAGTATCAATCTCTTACTCTTAATGGCTACCCTACCTATCACTGTAAAAATAAAGAAGTTCATTCCTCCTATCGCAAACACACCCACTACTATTGATGAGATAGCGTTTCTTGCCTTGCTAAGCTTGTTTTATTATCCCCATCTCTTCCTCAACCAATCAAAACTGCATTCTTTTCCATCCTTGTTCAACATAGAAACTCTATACCTCACTGTGTTCTTTATCAATGGCCCGCTCTAAAAAAACACATTATGGTACTTATAGGCACTCTCTACCGTCTATCCATGTGCTATTGCCTTTCCTCCCTTACAACTTTATCAGCACTTGTGTAGTAGAGAGAATGAAAGTCCTTTTTTATAGACTTTCCTTTAGTGGTACCAACCACTGGTGTAATGGAGAACACAACCCTCACAGGTTATTGAAGATCTTAAATTATAGGAGACTCTACTAAAGAAGCAATCCACCTAATGCTTACTTCATCGTCCATATAACACATAATGGATCCATCTACTCTGAGGATCAGGTGTACTTTGGCATACCCTCAGTCAATGGCTAAGATATAATGAAAATGTCCTTCAAACTCTTAAGCTTTTCCTTAAGGATCTAAACCATGTTCCTAAGTATGTGCCACTAGCTGGTTGCATATCTATTGGACCTTACCTAGAATAATTAGTTCCCGGAGAACCAAAAATGTCAAACTTTAACAACCCAATAGATTCGGATCCAAACCCTACTAAACCATCTCAAACTCAACTCTCTTTTGGTTTATACGCTGTGGGACCATCATAGCCTTCGTCCTCCTCCTTCCAAGATGCCCAAAATCCTAATAATAATATTTCTATCATTAATGAGGAGAGGCTTAATAAATTTTTGAAAAAATTACTCGCTAAAGAAGCAAGCCTTAGTAAAAGATGGAGAACAAACAATGATGATACTGACAACACAAGTAGAGGGGCTTTCTCGTCAAATCTACAATCGTAGGAAGAACCTATCCGACAGGGGTGATGATTAGGATTCCACATATTATTATGGGACCCTTTATTTAAAAATTGTTTTTCTTTATATTTGAATGTCTTTTGTGATTTGACATCATTCATATACATTTACTATATGATGTGACATCGTTCTTATCTAAAATAGATGATGTGATATTGTTCTTATCTAGAATAGTTGATGTGATGTTGTTCTTATCCATTTAGGATGATAAGACTTTGTTATTATCCATAGATGTTGGTCCTTTTGTGATATCCTTTGTCTACATAAGTGAAAGACCTTTTGTAACCAAGCTTCATTGTATCCAAAATATTACTATCAATAATAATTATGTGTTTCCATATAGCTTCTCTCTAAAATATCTCGCTCTCTCTTGAAAACTTGAGTCTTTAATAAGTTTACTTCTGTCAAACGATGATACATGTATGTTCTGTTGTAAGGCCCCAAATTATACCCTAGTTGGAGTGTTACATGTTCATGAAAGTATTTATATGATAGGTGTTAAAAATTGTGATATAATTGAGAATTGAACAAGACTTGAATTTTGATTTAATGGACCATACTTAGTGATTTGGAATTAATTGATATCATTAAAGAATTAAGGTATTAAAATATACATTTGGGCTAGGAAAATTGTCAAGTGGCAAGATAAGTTGGTACAGGAAAATTGAAATGACTAAGCCTATGAGTTAGTGAAATTTGACATAGTTGATGCATTGACAAATGGCATAATTAATAAATTGGAACATGGCAGTAATAAGTGAGAGACAAATGGCTTAATATATTGGTGACATTTGGTAGCTCCGATGTGGGACAAATGAAGAACATGCATAGTGACTTATGTTGTTACAACTTGATGACACGTATCAATGGACGAGAAAAGTTTTTGCTGGAGTAATTTCTGTTTTACTCATTCTTCACTATTTTGCACTCTCTTCACCGAAAGTCTCTCATTCCCTCTCAACTTATGGAGTTTTTGGGATCATTTTCTTTTGGAATCCTTGTAAGTTACTACATCAAGAAAGCTACTTTATACTACCTTTTATATTGTTATCATCTTAGTGTTAAGATCATCTTACATCTACCTAGATTTCGGATGTGTTTTGGTTGCATGAAGGGCTGGTTTGGTTAGTTTTTTTTTTAAGAAGGAACTTGAAGGTAATTAGGTAAGGGAATTCTAAAATTGATAACATGTATTGGCATGACATATGTGTTAAGATGATGATAAATGAATGCTCGAAAAATGATCCTTGTATGATAACTTCTGGTTTGGTTTTGATGCATGGAGGATATTGATTTGTAAGTTACTTAATGAATGATTTTTGAATTGGTTTAAACATGAATTTGATGAGGTATTGAAGCATGAATAAGGTAGGATTGAAGTAAAATTGATGGTCTTTGGTGAAGGTGTGTCAAATGGAAGTGAAGAAGTCAAGTTTTGGAAACAAATTGGAGATTATGGGTGAGTGAACATTTGGTTCACTCATCCCACGATTGTGGGATTTATAAGGCTTATTCCCATGGTCATGGGAAGTACTTAGGAAGGAGAAATATTGATTTTGGGAAATTGTTGGATCCTATAAGGTTAAGGTATTTTATAATGGTTTAATTGGACTTGATTAGGGTGTAAAATGAACCTAGTTTGATGTGGAATAAGTTCATTAAAGGTTATATAACATTTGAATTTTTTTAATTGAAGTAATAACTTAAATAAAGTGTTATTAGATAACAAAGTATCTAATTTTGGAACTTATAAGTTGTTAAATGAATGAAGTATACTTACAAACATAGATGTGTTTTAAATGATAAAAGTGATGTGTTAGTTATGTATGTTTGAGAATTGGGAGCTTAGGAGAGTACATGTAAAATGTAATTGCTTAATGTATTCATTGGTACATTATTACAAATGTTTATGTTTATAAGGCATGAAAAGTTTGAGTGAGAATGAATGGGTTCAATTTGAGCATAAGGAAATGAATTCATACTTATGCATTATTTCACTGTCATGTGATTTTGATATTGTGTTAATTCTAAACCATTAATTATTTGAGGAGTTTGATAATTGAGATTGTATTGGAAGTGCTTTCTAATTGTGTGAATATACATAAGGTATGATGACTTAATACATTTATTGTGCTTTAATGCATATGTTTGTATTTATAAGGCATGTTAAGTTTGATCAAATGAAGAAGGTCATGTGTTATATACTACATCATTTACATGAAGTTTCTAAAGTTTGAAATGGTTTGTTTTAAAACTGTTAAGTCCTAGTCATGGATAAATAGGCATGCCCAGAAGGGTCTACAGCTACTCCTGTAACTTGACACTAAGATGTCCCTTGATTATTGACACTACGGTATCCCTTGATTATTGACACTAAAGTGTCCCCTGATTATTGACATTATGGTGTTCCCTAATTTAGAGACATTAGTCTCTCCTATTTTAGATACCAATTATGGTATCTTCTATTCTGGTCCCATTATCCACTTCTGTAAAAAGGATTAGCAACCTAACTTATTTTGTATTCTGATACATGTTTAATTTTGATAAAAATAAGTTTTGTTCTGATAAAAACAAGTTCTGTTATGATGTAAGTCATATTTTGATCTGAAAGGATTATATCCTATTATGATATTCAATTATGATACTTGTACATTTTTTTATGATATTTATGAGTTTTGTTTTGATGCAAGAATATTTTGTATTGATTGATGAATCATATTCTACTCTAAGACATAATGTTTAGATTACTCTGTATTATGAACAATTAAAGATTTTTGTGATATGATTTGAATCTATATATATGAATGTTAGACGACTGTTAGAAAAATCACAATTATGCATTATGTTTAGTTATTTCCCTACTAAGCTATATGCTTAATATGGTGGTTTTGCCTCTGTGTAGGTTTTGATAAGAAGGTTAAAGACTAGGACAAGGACTACCACAGTGGCCAATAAAGAATGTGTTCTGTTTTGGAATTTGTTTTGTTTTGAAAGATGTATAATTGAGTTTTTGAGTTCTATCTGACAATATAAGATAGTTTGTATTTTGTTTAATGGTTTGTAATACAGGATGGATTATGTTTAAGGCATGTATTTTAATAAGTTCATTATATATGATGTATGTTATGGTTTGTTTACAATAACATCTAATGATATGTATTGTATGTTTGCTTGAGTTTCTGGGAATGCATGTAATGAATATTATTATGATTTGGATTGTTTCAATTATGTTTTATGTAGCATCTGCATATCCTCCTAGGGGTTACGTGAGTGTTACACATCGGGGGGGCATTTATATTGATGGAGAAGTAATTAAAAGCCTCCTGTTTAAGCTCTTCTTGAGTCATTATACATTAATTGTTGACCATTAACTAGGATATTTTGTTCGTAGCCTTTCTGGTGAATATAGATGTAACACCCCACTCCTGCATGACCCGAACCAGACATCGATGGTGATATCCGAGTCTGTGCCCTGCGAGGGTGGCGTGCTACATCACTCAGTATCACAAATTTTTTTAAAAACTATGATCACAATTATAATATGCCAAAATTAGAAATCAATTTGAGTGGCCCATTCTCATTCAAAACATCTTCAATCACACACTACAATCAATAGAATTTCAATAGCCCATTTGGGTCCCACTATAATTACAAAACACTATTTTTTCAGAAATTGCATAATACAAATTTACACAAAATACTAAAATACTGAATGCAAACGCAACTGATCCTGACCTCTATCTTTCACTCATCAACAGATACTATACGCCCGTTGCCTAATGGGGTACTCTTCTGAGTCCTGAAAAATAATTGCAAATTTTCGGTGAGTTTTGCAAACTCAGTGAGTAGCCATCATCAATGGCTCACCCAATCACATAATACATATCACAACATTACACATTTTGCACTTCTCGTTCAATACAAGATAATCCCTTATTATATGCAGATGCAATATACATGAGACTCACTTTCTATTTGTTATTTTGTTGTGACTGAGTGCCTAAACTGTCCATTGTAGGGCTCATTAATAACTGTCCCATATTGGGCTCATTAAACGTTGAGCCTGAGGCTCTGATTTACTTTTGAGCTCGAAGCTCATTTTCACACGTTGAGCTTTAAGCTCTAATCGTTGGCTACTATGGTCACAACTACCATTATATTTTATGCATTCATGGTATGGAATGCACCACTTATATTTGCATAAACACATTCAATCCTTTTTCTATGTCATCGGACCTTAGTCCGGCATTCAACATTAAAGTTGAGAAATCATACTTTCAGTCATATGCAAACGTGCATTCAGATCACATTAACAATCACATTAAGTACACTTAGTTCAGCTCATTCACATACAAGTAGCACTTCAATACCCCATTCAAAAATCACATCTTCGGACCTTCTGTCCGGCAACCAACATAATCAATCACATTCAGAAAATCAATCAATAGTCAATTCATACACAAATTCAAATAATGAAATAAGACCATCTAGGTCTACTCACAGTACGCTCCAATTTAGCAATTTCTTCCAAGATCTGGAAACTCCTTAATATGGGCGCGTATCCTGCACATTGACATTATGTCGTACATACAATGCACATACATTAATACTTGCACAATTATAACCATTCGTATAATGCACACATGTGTATGACAATGCATATTCATGACAATCCCAGGTATCTTCCCTCTAATACATCTCAAAGTCATTCTTATATGAGAACTCGACTAAGTATAAATTATACTTAGGTTTATGCTTCACTAAACCCATTAAAATCTCCATTTCTTTCTCATTGATTCACTTCAGAAATTTCCAAATCATATTTTTGGGTCTATCTTTCACATCAAATTAGAAAGCGAAACTGATATGATTTGATCATACTCTTTTTGAGAAAAGTGTTCCTCTATGTCTTATGTTTCTATGGACACCAAAATCACTCAATTCGGTTCATTACTTTGAAAGATATGCCTCAATCACTTTTAGACTGCTCTTATCTAAAACAGTGTACTATATCCATCTTCAATCTAGAAATTCAATATTTTTGACATTGAATCAGAATTCAACTTCTTGAGACCATTTGTAGACCCATATCTCTAGGTTACTCCAATTTAAAAATCACTTCATTTCGAATCCTATAGATCCAATTTTAAGTAAAACATTGAAGTATGCTCAGTAAAACTAATCCCATTTACACTTCCCCTACAGACTCCCATACTTTCCTTTGATCAATCTCTTTCAATTCAACATCAATTAATATCAATTTTCATGGAGATGTAGTAAAATGTGTTAGGAACTTATTGCTTTAATAACCAAGTCATTTGGAGGTCTAGAGAAGGAGTTATGGTCAAAAGAAGCAACCAAGTTTAAGACCTTAATCAAATTGAACCTTGTTTGGCGCGAATGCCATAACTGCTTCCACAATTTTTGTATCCCTTTCGTTTTTAGACCATTTGAAAGAGACAATATAGATATAAAAATTTTATGAAGACACAAAGTCGAGATTCGGCCTCTAAAATGGTCAAAAATCACGATTTCCCAAGTTATCCAGTGAATGTCCGTTAAACGGACCAGCATGTCCGTTTAACGGACATGAATCAATCAAACAGCCCCATTTCATCCGAGAAAGTCTGTTAAACGGACTTCCATGTCCGTTTAACAGACATATACTGCCCCAAGGGTGCTTTTACATCTGAGAAGGTCCATTTAACGGACCTAATGTCCGTTTAACGGACATATATCTCCAAAACCTTACTTCAAAGTCTCTTCCAAGGTTCCTACACTCATTCTAACATCATATACACCCATACACTTCTCAAATTCACCTCTTTTAGCACAAAACCACTTCATATCAACTCAAACACCAATTAGATTTCATTAAACTCTCAAATTTCACTTATTTGTTTCATCATTTCTATCATATCTTGCCATACAACAAATCCTATCCTTCTTTTTCCATAACCTATCTTATTCCTACATATCAAGCACTTCAAATTCAAAATCCAACATCTCAAGTTGATAAATTCTTCATGCATCCCTCAAGCTTAGTTCAACAACATCCTTACTTCAATTCAATTTCCTATTTGCTTATAATCACCCAATGCACAACATAAACATAGACATTCATCCAAGTTTTTGCAACATTCAGTTCTCATTTTCACATCAAAATTTGAGACTCTTAGGAGCACAATTTATAATCGATGTCTTCATAAGAAAGATAGCCATATGACTCTAGTTTAATCCAAATCAAAAATCAACTCAATTAGGTAACTACAGAACAATTTATGGCTAACACAAAAGTATATCAGTAAAACTTTTCCTGCTACAATTTTCCAGATTTTTTTTCCAACTTCTAACAAGTTACCTCTAACTCATCTTATACCTAACTTTTCTCTTCCATTTCACTTCCTCATCACTCCCTATCCAAATCAATGTCATATATCAATCACAAACAAATTATGATCTAGCATGATCATAAACCAAAAACAGAGCATATACATATATATCCATTCATAAGCAATTTTATATACTCATCCAAACATCCTTATATGCAAAAATTTAACTTCCATAGCATCTCTATAACACATTATATATATCATTAATCATCATACACAACCAAAAGCAAGAACTTTACCTAAGCTTTCCATC
>JANJEY010000008.1:46753222-46775741 GCA_024703695.1 Erythroxylum cataractarum
GGATCAGAAATCAGAAAGTTAGGGCCTAAACATTTCAGACTATTCTTAGACTGAAACAATACACTAAACCCAACTTCCACCCAAAATTTGAAAATCTTAGAGACTGAATTAAATTGAGACTGAATTCATATCATCTATATCTCCATGTATCTAGTTCATCTTGAAACTAGAATGATCATATTTAGGGCTCTACCGATCCCGAAATCATCAAAATACTGAAGCATATTCAGTCAAATATCTAATTCCTACTCTTCCAATCGATACCCTTACTTTGATTCAATCTATCTTTTTCCAATCAATACCAAAAGCTATCAAATTCTATTAAGGGATAGAAAAATGTGTTAAGAAACTATTGGTTCAAGAATTATTTCATTTGAAGGTTGGATAACAAAATTATGGCTGAAAGAATCAAACAAGGTTTGATCCTTAATCATATTGAACTTGTCTCGAGACAAATGGCATAACTTTTAGTAGAGATGTTGACTTAAGATCATCTTAGGACAATTTCAAAGAGGACTTTGAGATATACAAATTTTAAGAAGACTTTGAGGTAATATTTTATCATCTGAATGGTCAAAATAGACCAGATGATAGGATCAGACGAAGTCAAAGGAAAAAATAGATGAACGGAAAAAAGCAGATGAATGGGAAAAATTAGTATAACTTTCCCTACAGATATCAGATTTGTGTGGTCTTTAGGTGGTTCGAAAGAGGACTTCAAGATCTACAACTTTTATGACGAATTAAAGACGGATTGTATCTTTTAAAGGGTCAAAAATGGAACAGAATATAGGTATGGAAGAAACCAAAGGAAAAAGTAGACGAATGGAAAAATACAAAGAAATGCAAAAAAATTGCTATAACTTTCCCTATAGATATTATATTAGGATGTTATTTAGATTCTTTGAAAGAGGACTTCAAGATCTACAACTTTCATGAAGACCTCAAAGACAGATTCTATCATATGAAGGATTAAAAATGGAGTAGAAGATAGGTACAGGTCAAACATAGAATAAGCAGAAGACATAAGATAGCAAAAGAGAGACGACACGTCATCACAGACGATACATCATCACAGAAGACACGTCATCACAAATGAAACGTCATCACATAAGACACATCATCACAAATGACACGTAAACAAAACACAGATGACACGTAAACAAAAATACAGACGACACGTCATCACATAAGAAGCAAAACATAGAAGAAGCAAAATGTAGAAGATATATCTTCCCTTATAAGAACCATAACTTTTAGCCTAAAAGTACAAAAATTTCGTCCTATATATCATTGGAAAGCTAGAAGGATAAGCTACAACTTTATAGAAGACAATTTTAACTAATTTTGCCTCAAATAAGTCCAGATTGGCCCCCGATATTGGCACACGAATTTTACATTCATCCACCAATGTACTGCACCCAGTTCTCAATTTCATGACAAATTTTAAGATTCTTAAAGATAGAATTTAAATTTAATGTCTTCAAAATAAATGTATCCATATGTTTCTAATTTAATCCAAATTAATAATCATCTCATTTGGATAACTATAGAAAAAGTTGTGGCTAAAAAACTGAAACATACTCCGTGAACATTTTCCAGATCAACCACCCCATTTGGTTTCACAATCTTTCTTTAACACAACTCATACGAAGATCACCTTTTCTACTTCATTTACTCCTCATATGTACCTATTCTCCATCAATTTACTACACAAATTAGACTTCATTTTTTCTTTCACTCTACTTCTAACTTTCACCTTAATTCTCCCCATTTCAAAATCTCTTGTCCACCAAATCACTAAAGCAAAACATGAATTTATCCACATTTCTCATTCACTACTTTACTTTTGTCTATCATTTCTAATTCAAGAATTTTAATTCATTTGTTCTTTACGCATAACTAATCACCAAAATTTTTCATTCAATAGTTCTAACTTCTAAGAAATGTTCGGGGTCCAACATGGTCATAACAAAGAAATAAATAAAAGTGAGTCTCATGTGCATTGCATGTGAAAAATTGATGTGTATGTTCCAAATGAACAAATGAACTGAGTGATTGCTCTAAATGTGAATTGTGAAATAAGTGATCAAAATGATTGAAATGATGTGAATTAAGTGATGGCATGATCTATATGTGTTTTGTGATTGAGTGAACCATCGAGGATGGTCATTCACTGAGTTTACAAAACTCACCCAAAATTTGCAACTATTTTGTGGGGCTCAGAAGAGTTATCCCATTAGATAAACGAGAGTATAGCTACTACACTCAAGTAAGGGGTAGAGGCCGGGATCAGTTGGCGTCTACATTTATACTTTATTATTTATGTATTCCACAACTTTTGTATAATGTATATTTGAATGTGTTTTTGCAGGTAATAACTTTCCATATGGGAAAGTTTAGTAAACAATTTTGATTAGTGAGTGTAGTAACATTATTGAATAAAATTGTTTATGAATAAAATAGGTCAACTTCATTATTGATTCCATATATGTGGTTGATTAAAAAAATTGTACTTAATTTCGAGTGTTTGACTGTTCTAACATGCTTCCCTCACGGCATATGCACCTGTACATCACACAGGATATCAGATACGTGTATCGAGAGGGTGGGGTGCTACATATAAGGTTAGGGCTCTTAATAATGGTTTAAATGGACTTAATTGAGCTTGAAAATGAACCTAGTTTGATGTGGAATAAGTTCATTAAAGGTTGCATAAGATTTGGGTTTTTAATTGGAGTAATAACTTAAGGAATGTGTTATTCGATCATACAATATCTAATTTTAGAACTTACAAGTTGTTAAAGGAATGAAATTTATTTATGAATGTTAATGTAATTTAAAAAACAAGAGTAATGTTAGTTATGAATGTTTGTGAATTTGGGAACTTGAGTGGTTATATGTAATATGTAATGACTTAATGTTATACTGATATATTGACACAAATGCTTATGTTTATAAGATATATTGAATTTGTTCAAGTGAAAATGAATGTTTTTAGTTGGGCACAAGGAAATGAATTCATACTTATGCATTATTTCACTATTATATCATTATAGTATTGTGATAATTTCGAGCCAACAATTGTCCAAAGAGTTTGACAATTGGGATTGCACTGGAAGTGCTTTCTAATTGTGTGAATATTCATAATGTGTGATGAATTAATATATTTATTGATGCTTTAATGCATATGTTTGTATTTATAAGGCATGTTAAGTTTGATCAAATGAATAAGGTCATATGCTGCACTACATCATTTACATGAAAATTTTGAAATCTAAAATGGTTTGTTTTAAAACTGTTAAAACCTAGTTGTGGGAAATAAGCATTCCTAGAAGGGTCTGTAGCTGCTCTTGTAACTTGACACTGAGATATCCCCTGATCAATATCACTACTGTGTCCCCTGATTATCAACTTTATGATGTCCCCTGATTTAGAGACATTAGTCTCTTCTGTTTCAGATACCAATCATGGTATCTTCTGTTCTGGTCTCGTTACCCACTTCTGTAAAAAGGATTAGCAGTCTAACTTATTTTGTATTCTGAAACATGTTCAATTTTGATAAAAATAAGTTCTGTTTAGATATAAAACAAGTTCTGTTCTGATAAGAGATAAGCTTTGATTTGATACAAAACAAGTTCTGTTTTGGCATAAGTCATACTTTGATATGAAAGGATTATATCTTATTTTGATATTCAATTTTGATATTTGTGCATTCCGTTTTGATATTTATGAGTTTCGTTCTGATGCGAGAATGTTCTAAATCTATATCCATCAAATTATGTTTTGAAGCATAATGTTTGGATTACTCTATAATTTGAATAATTAAAGTTTGTAAATGAATTGACATGATAGAATGCATGTGAATGTTAAACGACTGTTAGAAATAGTCGCCATTATACATTATGTTTAATTATTTCTCACTAAGCTATATGTTTAATACGGTAGTTTTGCCTCCGTGTAGGTTTTGATAAGAAGATTTAAGGTCTAGGACAAAGACAATCGCAGTGGCTAATAAGAATGTCTTTTGTTTTGAAAGATGAATATTTGAGTTTTTGAGTTGTATATGATAATATGAGACAATTTGTATTTTGTTTAATGGTTTTTAATAACCTTATTACAGGATGGATTATGTTTAAGACATGCATTAGGATAAGTTCATTATATATAGATGTATGTTATGGTTTGTTTACAACAACATCTAATGATATGTATTGTATATTTGTTTGAGTTTCTATAAATGCATGTAAGAAACGTTTAGTATGATTTAGGTTATTTCGGTTTTGTCTTGTGAGACACTTGCATATTCTCCCAGGGCATATGTGGGTGTTACATCTGCATTTGCCTTTAATAAGGATTCTATGCATAAAAAAGTATTGGATCTATGATGATATCTAAGTTATAAGTTGTACGCGGAGGATTGATCAGATTAGACCCCTAAAAAGCAGGTCTTGAGAATTGACGTCCGTTAAGGAGAAAAAGGGCTTATGTCTTGGCTTGCATACTTAGAGTCTTAGCTACAATCTTATTTATGTATCTTAAAGCTCTTATAGAGGTCTGCTCTATTATTTGGCCGTTGGTTTGTTGTTATCCGTATAACTGTCGAGCTAGGGTTTTCGAAATTCTTTAATAAACATTTATTAAAATAATGTTATTTACATTTTAAAATAATGTTATCATATTTTAAAATTTTGAAATTCATGTATTTTAAAAATACTATAAATTTAAAAGTACTAGTTAAATAATTATTTAAAAATAAAATAATTTTAATTTAAAACTATTTTTTATGTTACATTGAAATTAAATATAAAACATTAAAAAGTTGAATACTTCAATTACATTAGTGATATTTTTATTAATAATTTAATATTAAATAATAAATATTTAATTATATAAAATAAACAAAAAATGACTTACATTGTTTTGATAACTGATGAGAATAAAATAAAAATTAAAAACTCAACTAACTAAATTTTTTATTGAACTTAAAAATACAAGTAAAAAAATTTCAAAACAAAAAGGTTAAAAGATTAAGAAAGGAGCTAAACATGATCGATATATTGTCCGTGTGACTAATGCATTGAATAAAAAGATCATCTTAGTTAATTTGCATGATGTTGACTGAGTAGACTTGTCATGATTTGATCATTGACATTTGAATGGAGATAATGTAAGTGACGTGATTGACGATAATGGCACAAAAGAGAGAGAGAGTGTGTGTGGGCATTTAATATAATTTGTAGAAACCCAATTCCGCTTTAGTATTTGGGATAAGATTTTATAGAAGAAGATAGAAAAATAGTGAAAGAGGAGAAAACAAAGTCAACAGTAAAAGTGAAAATCAAGGTTATTAAAAATAATAAATAAAAATTCAGTGGGTTGGCGTAAGTGGTACATGCTTTCGTCACTTAATCAAGTGATTGGGGTTTCGATCCTCGCCCTTGAGAATGCAGCAAACTCTTAGGTCAGTTGTAGTCCTCACGTGTTTGAGATATTCTCGATTAGTCATTGGATCCGTCGGTGGATACTTGAAAACTAAAAAATAATAAATAAATAGGAATTGAAAAAAGAAAATAAACAGCAGGCTAGCCCCACACTATGGATAGGCCGGAGAGTCCAATTATTTGGGTGAAGATTAGAATGTGCTCCTTTTGGGGAGCAAATACGGATGGGTCCTAATTGTAATTTTTCAGCTTAAATTAAATGTATTTATGAGAATTATTATTTATCTAAGAATAATTCCACACTTTTTCTCTTCAAAATCGAAACTTATTTTTACTGACTGACTTGTGACTTGACTTGTGCACCCTCTCTCTCTCTCTCTCTCAAACACACACACACACATTATGCTTTTGTTTGAAAATGCACACACAAGAACTGATTTGTATGATGCTCTAACAAGTGTTCAGGACTAGCGATTAAGTGTTTCCGATGAAGAGATTGTGTATTAGCACTAGGGCATGACCATCTTCGGGGATCTATATTTGCTTTCTATCCATCACAGCTCCACCATTGCTAATCGGTGAGTTTTGCCTTTCTTCAAGCAAATATCATTCCAGTCTCATCTGGGCTTCTCTTCCGTCTTCTAACTTTCGTCCTTTTTACCTTCTACGCAACTATTGTTCTTGCTATTTTTTTTGTTCATTTTTCCCTCATAGTCTTAATCATGTATAATTTATCGGTTTGATCACTGCGGTTTTAGTACAGGCTGCACTACTTGATAAGTTTTACAAATACCCATTTCAAAGGTTTAGCTTTTGTTCCATTTCTTGATAGTTTTGTTGCCCTCGTTTTGGAGCAGATATGTGGGTTTAGTTTCCTTATATGAATTCCGGTTCATAAAACCCTCTCTTTCTATCTCTTTGCTGGTTTCTAGCTTTTATTCCCGGTAAAACCTGTCAAACTATTTCCTTAGAACCCTTCTTACTCCTTATGCTTTGAATATGAAGTAGGGACCCTTATCCTAGCATTGATTGAGTTTTAAGCTTTTGTTCGGCCTCTGGTTTGCAAATGTGTGGGAAAATCATACTGCAAGACATTTCTACCGCACGTAGGTGCTCAATCTTGTCTGGGATTTTGTTTCCTTATTCTTTTTTCAAAATTTTTGGGGTTATGGCGGTTACTTGAATCGAACCATATCATTATGTTCATGTGCAAACTTGCATATGACACGGTGGCTTGGGATACGTTGTTAGAGGTCCTTGGAGAGACGCATTTTTCTGCTCCTGAACTTTCTGGTTTCTATTTTACAGGCGATAGTCCCCTACATTAATCTTCAATGTGGCAATTGAAGTGGTGTGTTTTATTCTTTCCTTTTCTTTCTATATAATGAGTATTTCAACTGGTGTGTTGGGCAAAGATTCTTTTATTGTGCTTTTGTTTCGCTGCATTGTGGTTTCTTCAATTATGTGTTTGACGTGCTACTATTGAACTATTAAATTGCTTCTTCAATTCAATAGTTAGAGTCTACATTTCATAAGTGGTAGTTAGTTGGTGAAGCCCACAGTTTTTTAAGGATACCCTGATAGTTGAGCTAAAACGCTATAGAGGTTTCTCTTAGTCAATGGTTTGCGGGTTCTTAAGAGCCAGTATCCCTTATTTATAGGAGAGCTGAAGATGGAGCGTTACAGGTTGGATTTGAGAATACATCACTCTGGATCAACACAATCAGAGGAATCCGCTCTAGATTTGGAAAGGAATTGCTGTCATCATTCAAATCTTCCTTGGTCAAGTCCATCTCCACTTCAACCCTTTGCTTCTAGTGGTCAGCACTTAGAGAGCAATGCTGCCTACTTCTCTTGGCCTACTTTGAGCCGAATAAATGATGCTGCTGAAGATAGAGCTAACTATTTTGCAAACCTTCAGAAAGGGGAGTTACCTGAAACTCTTGGGAGGTTACCAACGGGCCAGCAAGCCACCACTTTGCTTGAGCTCATGACAATTAGGGCATTTCATAGCAAAATCCTGCGCCGATTCAGTCTCGGAACAGCAATTGGTTTCAGGATCCGACGTGGTGTTTTGACGGATATTCCAGCTATTCTTGTTTTTGTTGCTCGCAAAGTTCACAGGCAATGGCTCAACCATGTTCAATGCTTACCTACTGCTCTAGAGGTTAGAAATTGGTACTTATATCTTCCCCGAGGGATTTATTAAGTTAGGAACAAAGGAAAGAGGTATGGATATTTTGGATATTGTCTGAAATCAAACGTGCATAGTTTCGCAAGTGCTATGCTTGTGGTCTTCTCATATTTAGTTTTCTCCCAGCCTATGGAATTAAGAATTTTCTATTTAGGAAAAATTGTACTATTTCCTTTTCTTAATAAATTCAAGAGATTTACATACTCTTTGTTTAATAAATAGGGACCAGGAGGTGTATGGTGTGATGTTGATGTTGTTGAGTTCTCATATTATGGTGCACCGGCATCAAGTCCAAAGGAACAACTATACAGTGAACTTGTAGAGGGCTTGAGGGGAAGTGATCCTTGCATTGGCTCTGGTTCTCAGGTACCTCACTTTGTATTCAATTTAATACTTATTTTAGTTAATGTTGAATACTAATTTTAATTTACAAGATGATAATTTGTTTACTACGTGTGGCAAGACGTGATAAAAAGATACAGTTTGGTATATCTTAAAGATGATATCATTGCTAATTGATAATACCATGATGATTCTGTTGTTGCACTAGAAGTCTAGTCATTCAATATATGCATAATATGGTGTTAAAGTTTGTAAAACTATTCATATCAATGAGAGTGACATCTATTTTTATTACTCAAGTTGCAAAAAAGATAAGAAATAAAACTTTAATTGCATTGTAACCCAAGCTTCTTAGAGTTCATAGCTTGAACTTTCATCTTTATACATGCAACTTTTGTTGTGAGGAAAGCCAGAATTTTTGGTGGCATAGTGACCTTGTCAAGTTTGTATGCATGATTGCTTCAAGTTATAGTTACTTTGTCAACTATTGCATGTAGTGTACAGATGAATGTGTTTATTCTACTCAATAATTGGTTTCTTGTTTTCCACAAATCAATGGAGAGTTTGTTTAATATTTGTAAGCAGTTTTCAAGGGTATGTCCCAATAAAGCTGTAATTATCAACTTTGTTATGAAATTTTATTGGAGATATCCGAGTAAAGAAGAGTCCGTCATCATAATTAATAACATTCTACATATTTTCCATATTGGTTTTTTCCTTTGGTAAAACCTTTATGTGTCATGACGGAAGCTTATATATGGTACTTTCTCAAGGAAATGGGTTCAATATTTGATAACAAAAATTTCCTGAGCTTTGATGCTAACTTCTTCACACTGGGTTGCAGTTGACAATTATATGAAACTGTGTTGTTCTGCAGCTTTGTGTTATATGGATCCAAGTTAATGATACTAATCATCTTTAATTGTTTGACCAGTGTAAGTATCCACTAATACATCCATTGAAGGGATTTTACATGTGTATTACATAGTTCTTTTTAGACATAGGCAGGATTTTCCTGGTTTATTTAACATGACAGTATTTTCCTTATATCTGTCTAAAGAAAGCATTCAATGAGGGATCTAGTTGTTTGGCATACCTCCTTACATGCAACCAAGACAAACAACTGTTGAGTGCATTTTAAGAGAACTAACTTCATCCCTTCTTTCAACATCCTTAATGTTGTTTCTAGTGATGACAGACTTGAAGGAAGCATGAAAAAGAACTGGACATTAAAAAATTGAACTGCAACTGTTCTTGGTTGCTTCATTCTTCCACTTAAACTTGTTCTTTGTAATTTTATTTCTTAGCACTAAGGTTTGGTAGGGAATTGGGATGTAGGAGCTCAAATTGGCAGTTTTAATTACACAGTGGCTTCATTTTTCCATCTCTTTTATCCCTATTTTCCAGTCTTGCATCACCCTAACCCGTTGCATGGTTTGCACTGATAGCAGTTGAGCACATTACTGTGTGGTTGAAGATAATCAAAAGACAAAACATTGACTTGAAATGAAGCAATGAAAAGAAATAGGAAGAGAGAATGTGAAGTGAAAAGTAAAGAGTAGTAATGAAAAACAATAATTGACTTGCCAGTCACACAGATTGGGCGTCGTTGTCTGACTAATTTGGAAAACAAAGGAAGTTGTTAGAGATACAGTATTATTATGTTATGGAATCCATATATAGGAAGGAATTTTATTCAAATGGCATTAACTTCTAATCTTGATATGAGCTTTTATTGTCCTACTATGATGAATAAAATGGCTGAAATCTAATTGATTATTATTATATTATCCAATTTTCTCTTCTTTTAGTATCAGAGTCAACAAAATCAAGAAGAAAAGAGAAAAAATGAGTACTGCTGACTGGATCAATTAGTACCATGTTGTACTGTATATGCTACTGTTTATTGTGGTGCTACTCACTATGAGCAATGCTGTGGTGAATAGTTGCTTCGTGGTACTATTGTCAAATTTCTTTTCATCTTAAAGATGGTTTACTTTTTTTTTTTTTTGGGTCTTGAATACATTTGACTCCTTTTTTCTTGAAGATTTTGTTTCATTTTATTGTAAAGATTTCATTTCATTTCATCTTTGAAAATTTTTTGTTTAAGTTAATGGAATGACAGCATGGATGTTAAAAAACTTAACTGCGGTTGTGTTTCATGGTGAATTTTCCGAAATGAGAATAATTGCATGCTGTTGGTGTCCTTTTATTCATGAAGTAAATGTATCGACATTGGAATTGACTTCACTACTGATGGTTTGAACAAAGTGTGCATCGTCTAAACTTTTCCAATGAGGAAGAGCCATAGAATGAAGGTTACGATAGTACTTTAATTGAATAAATTAGATGGTGTTAGAGCTGATGGCAATAATACAAAACATAGGATATGGAGGGTATATTCTCGTAGGAAGAAAGAGGGTGTCAGAGTTAGTTAGGAAGGCTGAGGTGGCATAACAGAATTGTAGGAGGGTAGCTAAGAGGGGAGGAGAGAGAGGGGAGAGAAGATTCGGTACTGCAGAAGAATATTGTGACAGTGAAAGAAAACATTCTTCACTGAGGAGCAGCCATTGCTCTGGTTGAGTGTGGTCATCGGTTTACTGGTATAGTTGTTTTATCACTGATTTTCTATCAATAGTATTTGGATCTCTAGTCATTCAAGCTAGAGTATCTAACAGATGGGTTCATGATAAAGACTGTTTGTTAGAAGTTACATCATTTATGAACCAACTTGGGGAGTGCTGGCCAATATTATTTTGTTTTGGATCCTAATACAAGGAAGTTTCCTTTATTGGAATAGTATTATTTTAGAAATTAGTATTAGTTTGTATTTCATACTATTATAAATTATAAATAATTGAGTAAAACCAAATTAATAATGTGTTTTTCTAGTTTTCACTTATACTGAAGTCAACATTCAAAATGTGATGGCACCAAAACTTTTAATGATTATTGAGCTTTAGAATACCATACAGTCAGGTGTAGAGCTACGTATCTGTCACCAATGGGGCCAAACAGCAGATAATTTTTACTAAATTTATCTACAAGTTCAGCAAAAATTATTAATTTATTGTATAATTACGTGAAATTTACCCCTACCAAAAGTCGTATCTTACAATTTGGCCCCACTGACCAAATTTTCTGGCTCTGCCCCTGCATACGGTGATTAGAGAAAAGATATTGGCATTGATATGATGGATAGTGATACATGTGAGCATTACTGTCATGCTTATAACATGGTCTTCAGATAACTGGATTGATTGTGTGATATATCATTGCCTGCATTATTGTGAATACTGAATTGTTTAGAATTTTAGGTTGCAAATCAAGAGACATATGGAACCTTGGGTGCAATAGTGAAAAGCAGAACAGGAAACAAACAGGTTGGTTTCCTTACAAATCGGCATGTTGCAGTTGATCTGGACTACCCAAGCCAGAAGATGTTTCATCCTTTACCACCTAGCCTTGGACCAGGTGTGTATTTGGGTGCTGTGGAGAGGGCAACATCATTCATTACAGACGACCGTTGGTATGGCATATTTGCTGGAACAAATCCAGGTAATATAGTTGCAGAGTATAATAGTCTACCATAATAAAAGTATTTAACTTGAGGCTAGACTCCAAGTATTCAAACTTATAAATCTTGATAACTTTTTGCTAAAAGTCCTTTTTTCTTGATCCAAGAGAGTTTTATTATAGTGAGTTGCTGGTAACAAACAAAGAAAGACTAATTATTAGGCTGATTGACTGGGGAGATCTTTTCTTTGGTAAAATATCTTAAAAAAATGACATACAAAGCTCCCTTAAAGCACAAAATTTTAATTTCAAACTTATATTTATCATCCAAAACTTCACTTTGGATCAGACCTCATCTTGAGAAGGATAATGATTGTCGTCACATTTTGTATGAAAGCATGATAAATTTCAGAAGAACATTGTCTTGAAGGATCATCATGGCATTCATGTAAGCTATAAATCTCATATAGAATTATTATTTGCAAAGAGCATCATTCTTGTTAACTTTACGACCCTTGGATCTTTTAAATAAATGGATCGGGTATTATATGTTATTTCCTCTTTGAGATAATTTGCTATATTAAAGTGCACCATAGACTGGCTTTTTATATGGGCAACTGCTTTTTATTGGCTTGTTGCTGGGGTCTTCAAATATTAAGCTGATTCAAGACTTCTTTTGGGCAATTTATTCATCCCAAGGCTTTTAGAATTCTTAATCTGCTTATACTCATCAATCACCCATTTGTTTCATGTTAAAGTCATTCTTAGACAAATTAGCTTAACATATCAATGTACTGGAGTAAAATGAGGTGCATGCCGAAATAAACCCACTCAAAATTAGTTTGCAGTTTTATGAAATCTTTGGCGGTTAAATTGTTTCCGGAAACAAGAAGGGAGTTTCTTACTTGTTGACATTGATGTCAACTTGTATATGATCCCTTTTGAAGCTTTTGATTCTTGCAAAGTGGCTGATCTTCAAAGCAGGTTGTTGAATACACTGTTAAATTGCAGAGCAATCTTAGGTTGATTATGTTGAATTTGTACGAGCTTGCACAACATGAGTTCTAAATGTTAGTTGGAAAGAATAAATGCTAAAAAGAATAAGAATAAAGATCAAAGGAAATAGTAGCTTTCAGAAATACTTATCTGACTACTTCTCCATTAAGGTAAGTCAAGCTTTTCAATATTTAAGCTCGACTCACTTAAATTTTTTAAATCTCTAGCTAAGTACTTCTATTCATCTCTGACTCTGACTGATGCTATTAGACGAACAAGTTCTCCTTCTGAGTTTTACTTGATTGAAGGTATAAATAACAGCAATTTTTGATAAAAAGATCCACTGTTTTGAGTTGAAATAGTAAATGATTTTCCAATGAACCTATAAACAAATCCCAAGTCAAACCTGTAAAAGAACAAGTAAGTGAAGTTGTTCATGAATTTAAATGGTTTGGGCTACTTTTTCTGAAATTGGCTTGACCATACGAACCCTGAAATAAGGTGTGGCGTGGATGTTTACCATACCAACTCTTGAAGAAGTTTTTACCAATATGAATAATAATCTCTTTTTGACTAATTTGTTAATTTGCAGTCCTAGCTTCATCCAGTCAGTTGATACATATCCCTCTGTTGATTATTAAGTTAAATTCCAATATTGGACTGCCTAGTTTTGTCAATTATCTCAAAAAATTGTATGTTTATTTATGTTTTAGTATTTAGGTTATATTGAAGCATTTTATATTAGTGGAGATCTATCTTGTACCTTGTTTCTAATTGTTCCCTGACTCCCACACCGGCTCATTGCATTTTGCTTCGCCTGCAGAGACATTTGTGCGAGCCGATGGAGCATTCATTCCTTTTACAGATGATTTCAATATGAACAATGTAACTACTTTTGTAAAAGGTGTGGGTGAGATCGGTGATGTCCACAATATAGATTTGCAATCTCCAGTAAACAGTCTCATCGGAAGGCAAGTGGTAAAACTTGGAAGAAGCTCTGGCTTGACCACTGGGACCATAATGGCGTATGCTCTAGAATACAATGATGAAAAGGGGATTTGTTTCTTTACTGATTTTCTAGTTGTTGGTGAGAATCAACAACCTTTTGATCTTGAAGGTGATAGTGGAAGTCTGATTCTGTTGACGAGTCAGAATGGTGAGAAGCCATTACCTGTTGGGATCATTTGGGGTGGGACAGCTAATCGGGGTCGCCTGAAGCTAAAAATTGGTCAACCCCCAGAAAATTGGACCAGTGGAGTTGATCTTGGGCGCCTTCTTGATCGTCTTGAGCTTGATCTCATCACTTCTAGTGAAGGGCTTCAAGGTTAGTTAATATTAGCTGATTATTCCCATTTCTTTTTGTTATGATATCAGTTTGGTAATCATCATTAGCCAGTTGCCTTTCTACCAAAAGTAAGCATATTATGGAAAAGTTTGATTGAGATACGTATTAATCATAAGTTGATGAAGTGCAAGTTGTTGCTTTGATTCGAATTTTGAAATACTTTTGCAGTTTGTAATTTGACATATAAGTAGCTGGAGAAGAGTAACTGAACTAATTAATGGGATCCAAGATGGAACCCTGAAGTTAGAAGAGAAGTATAAGTGAAGTGGAATAAATTTAATAATTAAATGTTTAGGACTTCAGAGAAAACCGGAATGATCTTTCAATGCATCCATTAAATTGGCTCCTATGCAGTAAGTAGCCTGTTTCTTTTTTTAGTTGGATACAACTGCAACTCTAATCCAGGTTGTTTCATGGCAATGTGTTCTTCACAAGTTCTTTTTGAACATTGATATTAAAAAAAGGCATCAATATTCCTCATTTGTAAAATTATTCTTACTGTTGCTGCATTATCCTTGACTAGGACATGAAGTAAGTGTTCAAACTTGTTAAACTATTGCTTGCCATATGGTGGACATGCTCCAAATGCTAGGTTTTATACTCTTGAAACATTTTAATTGACGTTTAAAACAACTTAATCTGGAAGTCAACTTTATCTAATTATTCATACTTGTGTATAAAACAGTTTCTTGGATTTTCTTGAATCTGTTGTCTGATTTGAATTTGGAATCCCTGTTTGTTTAACGTTCAAAATCCAAGGTCTACATATCAAATTAATGTTTGTTTTATCATGTGAATAATGGAGGTTCTTGTACTGAATTGTATTGACAGTGCATATATATATATATATATATATACTCGTGTGTGACATATACCTTGAAACTGGTGCTGTAATCAATTCAAGGAATAAAATGCTGAATACAATAAATCCCCTTTAATTAAGGAATATACCAGTTAATGCTTCCCCTTAAGCTGGTGAATGAATATTATTCCTTCCCAGCTTTCTAGTTAATTCTTGAATTCTCTAACTAAGAAGATTCTTTTGTCAACATCTCAACTATTTGATCATCAGAATGAATGGAAGAAATGCCGATTGCTCTCCCTTTGAGTTTCCCCTTTCTGAATAACTGATCAACCTGTTTGGTTTGTTAAACTTGCAGTTGTATGTGGGCAATACCAATTGCTGTTTGTTTTCACATTATAGGCTCATTGGCTTGCTTCTTTGAGTCTTTGAAGCATCATAATTTTTGGTGATAATTGCTCACCAATTTCATGGTCTCATTAGTCTGAACTCTACTTTTGCACTTGACCAAATTGCATCTTGGTTCTTGACGCTTCATGTCACCAGATTATTACCAAGAAAAATAAATATCTAGTTGTAGACCACTGATTTGTAGAATCCTCATAATCTGCATCTATATACCCTTTTATTCAGAGCTCCTCATTTTGTTCTAAAAGAAATCACATGCAATTCCAAAATTAGTTCTGATTAACATGAGAACATGTTAGTTATTGAAGAGGATCCTAAACATAAGGGATTAATCTAAATCAGGAAGATAAGTACCGGTGAAACTCCCCATTATAGTTTATGAATGGTTCAATTCTTATATGAAATTGTTGCGTCACTACTATATGATGCATTCCATGTGTATAACTAAAGTCAATGAACCAGATCATGCGTGCCAGTGGGAAAATGTTTTTAGTTTCTTTGTGAAGGACTGGGGCTGGATTTATACCGGATGATGTTAACTTTTTCATAAAAAGTTGGATAGATATCTCAACTTACGAGCTCGGCATTCATTTTCATTCAAGAGTTGAGGATAGCATAATCACTTGTCAGTTTATTCAATATTTTTTAAGTTTCCAAGTTGATATTTTTGATGCCAAACATTTGGGAAATCAAAAAAGAAGAAAGATATCCCCTGGCTTATTCCTTGTCAGATGTAGGTCTCATGTATATTGTAGTTTGTGTGGCTAACTGATATACTTCCTCAATCATGCAGCTGCAGTGCAAGAACAAAGGAATTTGTCAGCAGCGGTAATTGATTCCACAATTGGAGAGTCGTCTCCTCGTGATCGATTTCCCTCAAAGAATAAAATTGAAGGGAACTTTGAGCTCCTCAATTTCAATATCCAGGAAGCTCTAGTTGAAAATGGGATACAGCAACGGCTTGTTGCACCCGACGCGTGTGCTGAATTTTGCATAGAGGATGGGCCTGTAGCAGCCCCCAATGTGACACACCAATTCATTCCTAGTTTTACTGGGAGATCTCTGGTGCATGATAAAAAACCACATGAAAGCCCGGAGCTAAATAACCTCTCAGTATTAAGAAACAGCTCTGATGAGGAGATGCAAGTTTCATTAGAGTTGGGTGAGCCTGAACTGAAAAGGCGGAGGCAATCAGATTCATCTGTTAGCATTGAAGAATGCAAATAAGGAGCAAGGGGTTGCAAATGTCTTTGGAAGCTTCCTTTAGTGACATTTACAAGGTTTGTTCCACATTTTTTATTTGCCTTCAAAACTACAAATTGTAAGTATCTAGGAAGTATCAAATTGCAAAGAGCAACCTTAAACTAGGTCAGTTACTGAAAAGAAAAATATATTTATACCATTTTAGGTTCGTTACATGGGGGGAATACAAGTATCTAGTGGGAGAATTATGTAGGTCTGTACCTTTCTTCCTTCACAGAATGTACTATGATGTTAGAAATGGTTGGAACATAAAACAACTGGATGAAGTTTGAAGGGCTTTACTGAAAAATCGGTTGTAATTTTCAACTGGAGCATCATATAAGAGTATATTTTTATCTCTTCCTCAACTCTGCAAATAACGTAGATGTTCAAACTAACTGTGGACTGCGAATTTGGATATATATCAATGTAGGCATAGGGATTATAGTTCTAAATTATTGAATTATGATCATGTGTCACACGTCTTTCTCTGTCACTTTCCTTTACTTTTAAATCCTATGCTTGCTTTCTCTTAACATATATTACAGAGGGCTAATTACTAAAAAAAATCTTAATTTTGTGATTATAGTTTGAAGTTTAAAAAGTGGGAATAAAATTTTTTATTTTTTCACAAAAATAGATCTCTTTATTGATGTAGCTGACGTGATTGCCTTAAATTAGCCTTATCTTCCTAAAATGTTTGTCACACTCCCTTTAGGTTAATGTTGAAAATTGGATTTAATTGATCCCAAAGCTTGAACTTGTGTACTTTGTAATTTGCTGCTATACCAATGGGGTTGGTCAAGGAAGATTGACTTAAACACGATTGGTAAATTTGACATTCATATTACAAGAAAGATCAAATAGCCATTTTCTTCATTTACCACATAGTTTGTCTTTGTTGCAAAAGTGATCAACTATAGCAACTATAGCTATGTAATTGATGGTATCAGGATGTTTATTTATTAGAAGATACATTTCATCAAATAATGACAAAGCTGCTTCTACATCATCCTATCATCCTTCTTGCAAACGACATGAATTAGGGTAGTAAAGTTTACAACATTGATAGCACAATCCTTGTTTTATACACTCTTCCATGAGTAGTTTTGCCTCTTTCATCTTCCCTTAACAGGCAGAGTGACTTGTTTAATAAATTAATTTCAACTAGAGTTGGGAAGAAGCCCTTTTTAGAAATAGCGGTCATCTATATAATCAATTTCTTTCATTGTCCTTTGGCTTTACATACTCTTTCATTGCTACATCTCGTAATTGCAGCAAGAAATATAAGTGGTATAATATATTATTCTTATGTGATATCATGTATTAATATATTTATATGATGATATTGTAACATGATTAAAACAAATATGGACAGAAATAAAATATATGCAGCTTTCGTTGCTTCTGCAAATGGTATATACTTGACTTAGGAAGAGTGTAAAGGTGTTATTAATAGATTCAAGAATACTATTCGTTTGATAATTTATTAGAAGCTGAAAGAATAAATTCTTAATTTTGTGGAGAAAAGGCATTATGTTTAACAGTAAAAGAATATTAATATGCATTATTATTATTATTATTATTATTATTATTATTATTATTATTATTATTATTATTATTATTATATGATGTGGTATATTGATTGTATTTCATTTTAATTTATTTCATGATTTATATGTATATTTCAGATTCCCTACATTGATTGGCCCATTTGTAATGAGAAGATCAAGTTACATAGACTAAATGCTAACGCTAATACTGATCAACATTTTAATCAATGCATTAATAAAAAAGTAAGTATTTCAATTATAGTTTTAATGATGCCAATATTATTCAAAATTTTAATCAATATTCAAATTGTAGGTGTGTTTTGGTAAATGAGTTGAATGTTTGTTATTATACAAATTTTTGTTAGATATTTTCTAAGCGTTTGGGTAAGAGTCTCGACTGTAAGATTCGTTGTTGCTCGTAAGAGATAAATATATATATTAACTTATTTAAATAATGTAAATTTGTTGTAATTTTATCTTTACTTTGTAGGTCTTATGAGATTACGTATCTTAGACATTTGATATACCTTGCTCTAGTATTGAGGCATTTGCATATATCCGGTAGTTTTTATGGAGTTGCATTACTTGAATTTGTATATAAATTATAACAAGTTGTCCTAAGAATGCAACATTGTAAATTGATTTGGAAGTTATATGTAATCATTCGTCCAAATGTAACTCATTTTATTTCTTAGTAACTTGAACTTATATTTGTAACATATCCTCTAATATGGAACGTGGTTTTCTTGGCAAAGTCAAAGAATACAAAAATCTTTTTTTTCTTAAACTTTGTCAACTTTAAGCTAAAATAAAGAAACATTATGGACCAATAAGCATAATCTCCATCTAAGAAAGAAAAAAAAAAAAAAGGATCATATTTGAATGTTGCCTATGACTTACCTTCTCATACATTGTAAGTTATCCCCATTAAAGGCAAACACAAACACAAGCAATCAAAATAATCAACAGCACAACCCCAATCATAATGTAGTGATAAGATATTTGTTGAATTGCAACAAATACACCATCGAAATTAAACATAAAGAAAGTATAACTAATAACAAAGTTACCGCTACTATATCGGTAACCAACTATATATATATATATATATATTATGTTCAGTCAAAGTCAAACACATAATCAAATAAATACTCCTCTGAAACAAAACCATAACTAATACCAATTTTCAAATTAGCAAGCCTACCATAACTAATACGTTTCCAAATTCTCAGTCAAACTATAAATTGGCTGTCCTAATTATTCGTCAAATCATAGCAAACATAATGTTCAAATTCGTCAACATATGGTTTAATGTGCATTCGATTCACCATCAACAACTTTAGACTTTCTTGGAGTTGATCTTTTAGCCCTTAATTTGATCCTCTTCTTGGTTAGAGTTGTATTGTCGGTTGTATTTTGGGAAATTTGAGTTGTAATTGCATTGTTGTCTAGACGTTCGAAAACTTGACATTATCCACCCATCTATGAAGTATAAAAAAGAACAATATTAGTGCATAAGATATCATTACATATAAGCAATGTAAAGACGCATTTAAGTGGCAAGCTGTAAAATAAGTATTTCCACTAACTTTTTGAAGCATTACTCCATATCCTCTAGCAGCTCATAGAAACAAAAATTGTTATGTTGTTAAATAATTAGGAAAAAAGTTACTTGAAATTAAATGTGAATTTTCACTAGCCACCTCTTTTCCCTTTTTAAGATAGAGTATACAATATTTAAGCTATAAAATAAGTATTTCCACTAACTTTTCGAAGCATTACTTCATATCCTCTAGCTACTCATAGAAAAAAAAATTGTTATGTTGTTAAATAACTAGGAAAAAAGTTACTTGAAATTAAATGTGAATTTTCATTAGCCCCCCTCTTTTCCCTTTTTAAGATAGAGTATACAATATTTAAGCTTGTAGATATTGATTGTGTGGGTCTTTGAACTGGATTGCTACCCATATTAGATGAAGGGACTTGAATTTTTTTTGGTGCTCATCCTCTTTTTCATTTCATTATATGTATATGAACACTTTCTGAAAAAAAAAATGAAATTTAATCAACTTTTGAAAAAAAGAAAAATAAAATATTAACAATCACCTTAATAATTTCACGTTACCTCGAAAATTGATCCTTATTTTACATCCTTTTATATTATGACCAACTTCATAACAATGATGACATTTAATTGCTATTCCAACCATGCTCAACTTATCCGGATTTCACAGTTCTTCATTCTTATCACTTTTTCAAGCCTTTTTATTTCTTCGAGGCATCTTCTTAATCAATGAAGATAACATTGGCTACAAATTTTTTAATCTTTGGCTAAAATTTGGACCACTAATGTTCTATAACATATTGATAGCCATTCAAATAACATTCATGCTTTTAGTATTGATTGATATAAGCATCAATATCCTCTTGCTGGTATGATATATAAGCCACACCAAGATTACATGAAATTCTTGTTAAATCTAAGTCCACATTGACAAGTTTGTACTTGTATATCAGTAATGAACTTATCTGTAAATAGCGTGAATTTGAATTTCAAATTCCTATTAGTTTTGACGATACAATGTCTTGCTTCCCATTATGAAACCTTTATTTTCTTCCTCACTCTTGAGCAAATAACATTAGTGGATTTGAGCATCATATCCCTTTTTTCATATATCCTAGTCATTGTGGTAACTTAAATATCTTCTAACTTATTGATAAAGCTTAGAGCTTTATAAATTAATCCATCAAATGTCTATGATATGTTGTTATGAACTATTGCATACTTCGTTCTTCGGTTGACAAATGACTTCACAAAATTCTTCAATTTCCTAATTATGAAATCATTGTAGGCCTTCTTTGAAACACTCTTCAACTGCTCCATTACCCTATCAAATTCTACTTCCATTGTGTATCTCACTGCTTAACAAAATAAAAACCTATAAGTGTGGCCTTTATGAACACTAAACTAATTTGTATAGACATATTAAGCACATTTTTTGTGCTCAACTTGTGGGAAGAGATTTTTTAATGCATCCACTAAACCTTATAACAAAAATGGATAAACCACTATAAGAAATGAATTTAATATGTATGGATATTTAAAATTTACCTTTTATATGAATCCCTACATATGTTTAGATCCTTAGAAAGAATTTTGAAAAACCAATGCTAAGATTGGTAATTCTTTCCCTCAAACACAACCCAAGATATACGAAACAACTAATTGTTTCCATCTTGATTAACTACAAGTGATAAAGCACCTCCAAGGAATGTCTTCAAAAACATCCATCTTGCTTAATTATTTTCCTACATCCACCTAGAAAACCATACTTTAATGCAATAAATTCCACATAAAACCTCTTAAACGCTGGTTGTATGCACTTTTCATTAAGTTCATTTTAAATAATGAATTGTCCATCTTTTTTAGCTCATTGTATCTCTGTCCACAAGACCATAACTTGGCATAATGACCTTCAAAAAATCCTCGTAGCAAGAAAATATCTTCCCATTTAGCCCTAAAACATTGGGAGTTGGTCACTTGTATTGCATATTTTCTTTGAGGATCATCCATATTCTCAAAATTGGCCAATTCAGGTTCCTCCTAAACTTGTGTAAGAATTCGTTCATGATTCATTTCCTGCTAGCTTGCTTGCTTCTTTTCTCTTTCCTATAATTGTCTTGTTTATACTATAATAATAAATATATTTTAATTTCCAATCCAACTAGCATATACCCGAAATCTACATTGTGACTTACAATTAACCTCTATTTTTGCACTAGATCTCACCATTAAGATATGATGTCCATTAGTAATTACATATTTTCTTATTGCTTCCCTTAACTACATCTCATCCTTAAAATTCATACCAATTTCAAAATTAAAATCCTTTATATCCATTTTTGGATTAAAGAAAATGGATTTCTTCTTTGAAACTCTTAAGCCATTTGTATGTGCATTTCATCTTTGATTTTTCAAGTATGAAGCATAATTGAGTGTTATATTTTGATGTTAAATATACATGTTATGTATTATGTGACGACTTCCTTAACTATGAGTTTTTAGAGCTAGAATTGCTAATGATTAAATTTCTAGATTGAATTGTGGTATAGACATACATATATACATTTATATACATGCTCGATTGTGCGCGCTACCAATGGATATAAATATATTAGCCACTGAGCTTCGTAGCTCAACCCATTATTTTTTGCTCCTCAAGTGTAGAACAAGAAGATTGTTGATCCTTGCAAAGGCTTTGGCAAACTCCAAGATAGCTTACTTTAGTAACTAAGTTAGTTCAACTATTTTGGTTAGCTTTATAAGCATATCAATCATGAGCATCCATTTGTATTTTGAATTAAGTTATTGATGTGATTGTTGATATCTAATTAAAGCTATATTTAAAATTCATTTTGTTTTAGTAATAAGATTAAGAATTGAAGAAGTTTATTTTATGTATGTTCATAATTATCTTTTTGTTGAGTTGCTAAGGGTGGTTGCAAAATTGTATGTGCAAATTCATGTTTGAATGTTAGAAATAGAAATGTATGTTAAGGATGGAATGTTGGGTTATAGGTTATGAATCGAAGGTTTCACCATAACAAAGCCAGAGATTGTCTACGACGAACCTTCCCTAAAAGGTGTTTTCGTCCTATTTTGGTAACTTTGCCACG
>JANJEY010000008.1:46833838-46848653 GCA_024703695.1 Erythroxylum cataractarum
CATCCCCCTGCAGCAAGCTGACTGCATAATCTAGCTTCTCTTCATCATCACATTTCATCTGCACTAGGACCCTCTCTGTCCTGTTTAGCCATGCTTCAGCCTCTTCAGGATTGGTGGTTCCGTTAAAATCCACCGCTCCGTACTTGCGGAACTTATCATACTGTCTGCTCCTATCCATTGGAGCTGGTACCGGAGCTTGTGACCCTTGGCCCATGGCATAAGCAAAAGCCTAGGCAAAGGCCTGAAAGAACTATGGGTCCATAGATGGCATAGGAGGAGGAGGTGGTGGCACTTCATGCTGCACACTAGGTGCCTCAAGATCAAGAGCAGGGTGTGTCCTAACATCTAGCAGGACATAGGATTCATCCGTGCTCCCTTAGCGAGAGCTAGATCAAGTCAAAGCTCCTCGAGTTCTTCTTCGAGGTGACATTTTCCACTCCTTTAATAGAAACCATTTAAAAAACTTTAATTCATACAAAACAAATTTCAAATCATGTAAAACGGTTTAAATCATATAAAACAATTTCAAAACAAATTAAAACTTTCATGCCTTTAGCTGCCCATTTCATACTTAGGATACCCCAAAACACCTAATCCCAAACTTTGACCTAAAACTGGTCACTCTGATCCCATAATATGTTGGACCTCATTTTCGGAGCCCAACATCTGGAATCGTAAACCTAGGGCTTGCGCAGTACCTTGTAAAGTGATTTCCAATAACCATAAATAGTCATCATCCTATAAGAGTGAAGGCCCACACTTGTCAAACACCAAAATTACAATTTGACTTCATTAAAGAAATTTGCAGCTATGAATCTCTAGTTAGTTTTGAAGCAAGAAATCATCTCAATCGGAGCTTTACAACTCGAGATATACTTGCAAAAGTAAAGCATGCACATACCCCAATTATGCTCTCCCAATTGACACCTCACTTTCTCTCTAACAAAATTATTCATGTCAACTCCAAAAGATGCAAATTTTCGTTGAGAGATAGGCAAATATGTTGGAAATCCATTGCTTTAAGAATCACTTCATTTGAAGGTCAGATGAGGAAGTTATGTCCAAAAGAATCCAACATGTTTATGCCCTTACTCGTATTGTACATATCTTGGCGAAAATACCATAACTTTTGCAATAGATGTTGGATTGATTTCGTTTTAAAACCATCTGAAAGAGGGCCTCGAAGACTACAATTTAATGAAGAACTTGAAGTGAGTTTCGACCTCTAAAAGGGTCAAAAATATAACAGAAGAAGGAAGAAAAAGTCAAACTAAGACAATGCTGACGTCATACTGAGATAAATTTAGAAAAAATAGGTATAACTTTCTGTACAGAACTTGGATTCAGGTGTTCTTTAGATGAATAGAAAGAGAACTTCAACTCTCATGAAGACCTTAAAGACCAATTCTATCATATAGAGGATCAAATTTGGACCAGAAGATGTTCTGGCCAAACTAAGACGATGCTGACGTCATGAGACGATTGTTGACGTCATACTGAGATGAATCGAAAAAATAGGTATAAATTTTTTACAAGACTCAGATTTTGTTGTTCTTTAGATGAATAGAAAGAGGGCTTCAAGATCTAAAACTCTCATGAAGACCTTAAAGATCAATTTTATCATCTAGAGGATCAAATTTAGACCAGAAAATGTTCTAGCCAAACTAAGACGATGCCGACGTCATGTGACGATTGCTGACGTCATACTGAGATGAATAGGAAAAATAAGTATAACTTTCTATACAGATCTTAGATTCAGGTTTTCTTTAGATGAATAGAAAGAGGACTTCAAGATCTACAACTCTCATGAAGACCTTAAAGACCAATTCTATCATCTAGAGGATCAAATTTGAACCAGAAGATGTTTTGGTCAAACTAAGACGATGCTGACGTCATGAAACGATTGTTGACGTCATACTGAGATAAATCGGGAAAATGGGTATAACTTTCTGTAAAGAACTTGGATTCCGGTTCTATTTAGATTAATAGAAAGAGGACTTCAAGATCTAAAACTCTCATGAAGACCTTAAAGACTAATTCTATCATCTAGAGGATCAAATTTGGACCAGAAGATGTTCTGGCCAAGTTAAGACGATGCTGACGTCATGAGACTATTACCGACGTCATACTGAGACAAATTGGAAAAATGGGTATAACTTTCTGTACAAAACTTGGATTCAAGTCGTTCTTAGACCGTTTTAAAGAAGACTTCTAGACCTGCAACTTCCATAGAGACCTCATAAACTATTTTGCCTCTAAAAGGGTTAAAGTTTCAAATGAATGCAGCTGTCCCATAAATTCACCCTATGCAGAAACACAAACTTCAAATGATCATAACTTTCTACTACTATATCCAAAATTTACAAACTTTATATCGTTGGAAAGTTGGAAAAATAATCTACAACTTCCAAGAAGACAATTTCACTTATATTAGCTCACATCAACCTAGAAATATCCCTGAAGTTAGAACACAAAAGTTTTCCCTACATAACCTTGAGTATCATGGGTGAAAATAAAATCATAAACCATTACTATCAAAAAATTGTAGTTTTACAAAGCTTTAGTGGGCATTTCAAGGCCCCCATACACGAATGTTTCAAGAATATTCCAAAATACAAAAGACATATGAACAATAAATTGCTCAAAATGCAACTAAAGCCTTGGTTTACTATATTTGTTTAAATTACAACAACATTTCAAAAATGGAGTGATGCCTTGTTTCTCGACTACTAAATCTCGTGCTCATCACCTGCTTATAAGGAGAAAAATGGGGGTGACCCTAAAACCCGTAGGTAACAATTTTATAGTTTGCAAAAAGCTAAAACATTTTCCATTCAGAAAATTATGGATATGCAAATCATTAATGCAATACTCAAATCAACTTGTCATGAACACATAAACACGTCAAATGATTTGGGTGGATCCAAAACAGAATGTACTACGCATTTCCATATAATGGTCTTGCGTAGTTATAAACTTATGGGAGTCCCTGAAGGAGCTTCATACCACTAGCGGGCAGGCAGGAGAAGCCTTTAACTTGGTCAACGTGCACGCGACATATCTTAGAAGACCACCACAAACCCACATAACACATATTTCATAATCTTGTAAACTTGATGCCCAAAATGGACCTTCCCTTGAACACTTGCTTTTTCGTATGCTTGCTATATCTTGAACCATTTCCAAAAGTATGGTTTCAAAATCATGCATCATTTTAAAAATAACTTTTCATGAATCATCACACAAAGCATGTATAATCATGTAACACAATCTTACATCATTTAGAAAACATTAAATGCACATGAATGAGGTAGTTGAAAAATCATTTACTGTGATTTCTTGGCATAAAACTTTATTGGCTTATTACTTAACTATAAAAGTGAAATCCACCTTGAAGTCCTTCACTATGGCTTGCTCAAATGTGCCTCTCCTCTTGCTCCTCTTGCTCCTCTTGTCTTTCTTGATCCCTTTTTTATAGATAAAAATTCCTAACTTCAATAGGGTTGCTAAAATGGAAACCCACAAAGTATGTTCCATAAGATGGCTATAGAAAACTTAAACCCATGGTTTTTCTAAGTTTCATGAACCAAAACCCTTCCCATATCTAAAGCATTAAAATGCTCTTACCTTAGATCTCCACCAAAAGAAGAGATGCTTAGTTCAAAAGAAAGTTCTTCGTGTTCTCTACCTTTTTCCCTTCTTGCAAAACTTCTAAATCTCTCTAGAAAGCTTAGAAATGATGAAACCCTAGCTCAACCCTCTTCCTTCCTCTCAACCACCCAAAATCTTTCTTTCTCTCTCCCTCTCTTTTATTTGTTATCTCAGTTCCCTCTTTTCCATTTTCGTTTTTCCCTCTCTTTGGGAAGAAAACAACACTTCTTTCTTCCCATCTTACCCTTAATGACTTATAAAAGTCCACCTTGCCCTTCCTTTATTGCCTTATGGTTTCTAGACTTATGTGGCTTGCCAAAGTTGCCCTCACACTCTTTTACTACTTTAATACTTCCACTAACCCCTGTCATATTTTCTTTCATACTCTAACAAAATTAATCACTCTTGATAAATAGCTTATCTATCAAAACCTTGAAAGCAATTTAAATAATGCTTATTCATAAAAAAAAATCAGGGCCAACAAGACAAAATGTTAAATTGTCCTATTGATGAATAGTGAGGAAAATAGAAGAGAGGAGAATAGAGGGCTTATGACAGAGAGAAGAGGGGTAGCGTGAAAAGAAGAGAAGAACGCCTGCGATAGTCCCAATTAGTTAGGAAAAATTGTGATGTGGGTAACTAGGCTTTTACTTCTTAGTTTACATAATCCTAATTATTGAACTCTGAGTGTTGTGAGACTTTCATTCTATATTTTAATCAAATTATTAGTCAAGTATTAATTTTTTAAGGTTATTATTTGATTGTTTGATTTTATAGCTAGGTGCGCAACTAATTTGTAATTTTATTCAATCAATTGCCAGATTAAACATATTGACATTCAATTCTTTTAGTCAAAAGTAGCAACTAGGATTTTTGTCTACTATATTAGGGACATGATTAGGCTAAATATACATTGTATATATGTTGTTTACTTCGTCGATTTTCTCGATTCGTAAAGCTATTAATTAAGTAAATTTGAGGTAGTATCGAGGTTATGGATTAATAAGGGTTAATTCAAATACATTTTTTTGTTAATTAAAAATAAGAGAAAATAGGTAAAGAAATTTACCACGATGAATGCTTAACTAATAAATTGATTATTTTCAATTTCCATGATTAACGTAAGTTCAATAATGAAGGATGTAACATCCCATCACCAATGGGAAGGGTATATTGGTAAATTGGGACGGGCTAGTAGGTTTAATTGCATATTTTGATATGAGCATACTTTTGGCCTCTAATTTTAGAGGAATGGGACTTTTTGCACATGCACTTATATGTACATGCATTCATGGTATTTTCCGGTATCTATTTGTGATTATGTTGTGCTTTGTGAATTTGGGAATAATTATGTCTGAAAGTCTGAATTGGAAATGTTCTAGGAGTGATTTCAGTTGTTAGTGACTCTTAGAAATTTTTTGGAAACTTTGGGAGAAAATGTCCGGGCCTGCGAATTTTCTAGGTGACGGACTGATTGACTTAATAGCACCCGAATAACTGTTCTATGGCAATGGAAAAATTAGACATGATTTTAGGAATTTTTATATGATGAGCCATTAGAATTTGGAGACGAATTAGACTAGAAATGATCTTGAAAATAGAAATAACTGTTAATGTGTTGAACAGTTGACAAATGGCTAGGCTTTAGGGTTAAAGGTTTTAACTCTTCAAATGCCTTAGGTTTTTATTAAGCAGTAAACTTTGTTGACCTAGGGCATGTTTTCTTCCCCATCGATCGATTCTCTTCTCCTTCTCCTTGTGTGATTCTTCGTTGTTCACTTGCTTACTTCTTCTTTCTTGTGTAAAGCTAACCCATAAACCCTTGAGATGATGAAGTTTTGTGTGGTTTTGAGAGAGAGCCGTAGGTGTTAGAGGAGTTGGAGGACTTTCGGGAGTTGAAGAAAAGAAGCTTGATTTGGTAAGTAATTGGCTTTTATATTGTTTATTGTTAGTTTAAATGCATTTATGGTGTTTATTGTGAAAGGTTGGGGTAGTTGTGTGAGTTATGACTGGTTTTAGAAAGAGAAAATGGGGGAAATTTGTTCGGAGAAGACGAACAGGAGCCCGCACGTCGAGACGAGCGGGTAATTCCTCATCGCGACGAGCGGTTAATTATTCATCGCGACGTGTGTGAGGGCCTCGTCGCGACAAGCCTGTAATTCCTCGTCGAGATGAGTGACCTCGTGTCGTCGCGACGAGCGTCCTTTGGTCGCGGCGAGGATGATTTTTCTGAATTGAGGTGCTTTATTTTTTGGGTCATAACTAATGATGTAGACCTCCAATTGAAGTGACTTTTGATTCGTTATAAACTAGAGAAAGAGGACTACAATTGAATTGAAGAAAGAAATTTTGATTTTGAATTAGTGGGATTCCAATTATCAAATGAAAGTTAAGGATAAGTAGTTATTTCAACCTAAGTGTTGTGGTTTGATAATTGGAGTATAATTTGGAGACTTCTGAATTAAATGAAATGCTTTTGGGGTTTTAGAAACTTAGTATAATGGGTGAATTTGACTAGATGAGTAGTAATGTGGTTTTGAGGTCTTTCTTGAGAATTTAAAGGTATTGTCTAATGTTGTAGTATTTACAGAATGAAAAGTTGGTTTGGAGGCAAAGGATAGTGAAATTGGGAAGTAGCACCGGGAACGTCACGAATATGCATCGTACATCCTTGCATTTTAGCATGTGCATTTTTGAATTCTTCTTATTGTGCATTTATTAATGGGAAATTAATTGACTGTTATAGAGGCACCGTTGGATCGACATTCCACGGATATTGCTGGGACTTCCAAGCAGTAGCTCAGAAGTTACAGGTGAGTAACCTAGTTGGTTCCTCAATTTTTATGTGTTTAAAGTATGCACTTATACCATGTGAAGATGAATGGAGGGCTTATGTGCGGTTGAATGATTGGTTTCGGACCATAGGTGTCCGAAGTATTGGAAACTTGTTATCGAAGTGTTATTTGTGTGTAAATTTGTGGCTTCATGTTTTTGATGTGAGAAATGTGGTATAATTTTGTGATCCGATTACTGTTGAAATTAGATATATGCATTTCATGCATAAAGGCATGATCAGATAATGATAGTTGTGACTGGAGCAGCCACTAAGAGCTTAAAGCTCAACAAATCAGGGCCTCGAGCCCACCTTATTTAAGAGCCACAGGCTCACCGTTCAACGTGTCCAATTTGGGACAGTTCAGACGCACGGTCACAACACCGTAATAAAATGGGAAAGTGTCACATACGCATTGCATATGTATTTGTTTAAATATGGGATGGGTTAAGAAGCCGAAAACGCCTTATACTGTGTGATATTCTGTGAATTGTTTGTATATGTATGAATTGAGTGAACCATCGATGATGGTTTCTCATTGAGTTCACAAACTCACCCAAAATTGTAATCTATTTTTCAGGATCGAGTGAGTAGACTCCTAACTCCAGTGAGATAGACTTTTCCTGTCGTGTGGATCTGATTGGCAAGAGAAGTCATGGAACACAGGTCGGTCAGCTAGGATTGCTTTGTGGATGACCTAGTTAGATTTTGTATCAGTTTCCTTTTGGAGTAATGTATATAGACAGTGGAAAACTGGTAATCATGTAAATTATGTTTTGATGAAATGATATGAGAAAGTAATTCGGTTTCAAAATGTAGTGATTTTTATATTAAGGTTTTATGAGTGTGATGCCATGAGAGTATTGAAGTGACTGACAGCTCGTAGCCCTCCCTTATTGTGGGATATGTATTGGGATGACCCACGGGCGTCCCGGTGTGTACCCTACAGTAAGGGGGCGCTACATTAGGTGGTATCAGAGCATGGTTTGGCATATGTTGGGACTAGTCAGATATTTAGGCTTGAATTGTGGTAAGAAATGCAGAAATTGATTGGGATTTTTGTGTTGTTATAGGTCATCCGCCTTAGGTGATCAAGTAGATCAACCAGCTGACCAAGGATCAGTCGGAGCTAGTAGAGAGTCTTCAGTGCCTTGATTTGAGGAGCGGCCTCCTAGAGTTCCCGATAGACAGGAGAGGAGGTACGACAGACTGCGCAAGCAAGGGGCGCTACAAAGGAGACCAAAAACTAATATTTGTTTCTATTGATTGTTAGATTCTCATTATTTTGTTATTATTTATTTTCCAATTTTGTATTCCAATTAAATCCTATTTAATTCACAATTTAAAACCCCACTTTTATTGCGTAATTACCAAAGTTTGAATTCCTCGTAGGAATGATCCCTACTTTCCACTACTACATTAATTTGTGATGCACGAAATTGGTTTCTTTTTATATTTGGTAGCAGGCAATAGCATTCCCCAAATTTTGGTGCCATTGTCATGGACTTTTTGTCGGTATATGTACATTACACATTCGAATCAATCTAAAAATTTGCAGTACAATCCTGAAATTGAGAAAATAGCAAAGGCATTATGAAGCAGACGAAAGAAAGACAACAAGTACCGAGAGAAGAATGATAGAAGGAAAGGAACATGGATGCAAATCGCACTTTACACTAACTGGCTACTTTAGCTAAGGACCGACAGCCTCACTACATTAATTTTCCAATTTTGGTTGATAATAACACTTTTGAGTTGAAGTCGGGATTGATTCACTTGTTACCTACTTTCCGAGCCACATTTGGAGAAGATCTTTATAAGTACTTGAAGGAGTTTGATGTTGTTTATATGGGGATGAAGCCTACTAACGTCACTAAAAAGCAGATAAAGCTGAAGGCTTTTCCCTTTTTCTTTGAAGGACGATGCCTAAGATTGGTTATATTATTTACCTGTTGGAAGTATTAAAACATGGGTAGAGATGAAAAAAGTTATTTTTAGAGAAGTTTTTCATAGCTACCAGGGTTGTCAATATCATAAAAGAAATCTGTGGCATCCGACAAAACACTAGGGAGTCATTACATGAATATTGGGAGAGATTTAAGAAGCTATATGCAAGTTGACCCCATCATCAAATTAGCGAGCAACTGTTGATTCAATATTTTTATGAAGGTCTTTAACTGATTGAGAGGAGTATGATAGATGCTACAGGTAGTGGAGCGTTAGTTAATAAAACACCAGCAGCTACATGAGATTTGATCTCAACTACAACTTTTAACTCTTAACAATTTGGGGCTTGGAATGATCATTGTTCAGGACATGTTAATGAGGTGGGAGTTTTTTCGTTGGAAAGAAGATTATATGATTTGACTTCTTTGGTGCATCAACTTGTTGTATCTAGGAAACAAAAATTTAAGACTTATGGTATTTGTTCTATGGTTGGCCATCCCATAGATATGTTTCCCACTCTATAAGAAGACCAAGTTGAAGAAGCTAAGGGAATGGGTGGTTATTTAAGACAACTTCAAAGGAAGTATGACTCATTTTCAAATACATATAATCCGGGTTGGCGAGATCATCCAAACCTCCGTAGATAACATTTCTACATCATTCCCAATGAGTAGAATGTTATCAACATATAGAATTAGGAAAATAACCTTGCCTTCTTGTATCCTTTTATAGACATAAGGCTCATCTAGGTTTTGTATGAACCTATAGGTTTTGATAAGTACTTTAGCTAAGGACTGACAGCCTCACTACATTAATTATCCAATTTTGGTTGATAATAACACTTTTGAGTTGAAGTTGGGATTGATTCACTTATTACCTACTCTCCGAGGAACATTTGGAGAAGATCTTTATAAGTACTTGAAGGAGTTTGATGTTGTTTACATGGGGATGAAGCCTACTAACGTCACTAAAGAGCAGATAAAGCTGAGGGCTTTTCCCTTTTTCTTTGAAGGACGATGCCTAAGATTGGTTATATTATTTACCTGCTGGAAGTATTAAAACATGGGTAGAGATTAAAAAGTTATTTTTAGAGAATTTTTTCATAGCTACCAGGGTTGCCAATATCATAAAAGAAATCTGTGGCATCCGACAAAACACTAGGGAGTCATTACATGAATATTAGGAGAGATTTAAGAAGCTATATGTAAGTTGCCCCATCATCAAATCAATGAGCAACTGTTGATTCAATATTTTTATAAAGGTCTTTAACCGATTGAGAGGAGTATAATAGATGTTACAAGTGGTGGAGCGTTAGTTAATAAAACACCAGCAGCTACATGAGATTTGATCTCAACTACAACTTCTAACTTTTAACAATTTGGGGCTTGGAATGATCATTGTTCAGGACATGTTAATGAGGTGGGAGTTTTTTCGTTGGAAAGAAGATTATATGATTTGACTTCTTTGGTGCATCAACTTGTTGTATCTAGGAAACAAAAATTTAAGACTTATGGTATTTGTTCTATGGTTGGCCATCCCATAGATATGTTTCCCACTCTATAAGAAGACCAAGTTGAAGAAGCTAAGGGAATGGGTGGTTATTTAAGACAACTTCAAAGGAAGTATGACTCATTTTCAAATACATATAATCCGGGTTGGCGAGATCATCTAAACCTCTGTAGATAAAATTTCTACATCATTCCCAATGAGTAGAATGTTATCAACATATAGAATTAGGAAAATAACCTTGCCTTCTTGTATCTTTTTATAGACATAAGGCTCATCTAGGTTTTGTATGAACCCATAGGTTTTGATAGACTTATCAAACCTAATGTTCTAAGACTTAGATGCTTGCTTAAGTCCAGAAGTGGACCTCTACAATTTGCCTATCTTATGCTCATTACCTAGATCAATGAAACCTTCTATTTGGGCCCTATAAATGGTCTCCTCAATATCCCATTAAGAAATGCAATCTTGACGTCCATTTTTCATATTTCATATTCAAAATAGGTTAATATGGCCAAAAGAATTCTAATAGACATAAGTATGGCAACCGGAGAAAAAGTCTCCTCATTGTCTATACTTTCTTTTTAAGTATAGCCTTTAGCTACCAATCTAGCTTTAAAAGTCTCTACATTTCCATATGATCCTCTTTCCTTTTGAAAATCCATTTACACCCTAGGTGGTAGATCTATAAGGATCCAAACTTCATTGGTATACAGGGAATCTATTTCTAATTCCACCACCTTGAGCCATTTTTCTGCGTCAACATCATTAATAGCCTATGTATAAGTAATGGGATCCATTTCTTCTTTGTTTGAGATGGCAATTATGCCTTCTCTTAGACCTAGATACTTGTCTAATTGTCTTACAACCCTCCCACTACTTCTAGCATTACTTAATATTCAAGCTGCTCATCCGATTCAACTCTTGAATCCATTTGGACACCTTGTTTAGCTATATCCAAATCAACTATTGGTTTGGATGAAATAGCTAACTCCTTTCGTACTACTTCACTTCTTCCTTTGTGATTTCTCACAAATTCTTCCTCCAAGAAGGTCGCATTTGTCGACATAAATATCTTTATGTCCTAAGCACTATAAAAATAGTAACCTCATGTACTCGTAGGATATCGTACAAACAAACATACTTCTGATCTTGGTTCCATCTTTGTGGATTCAGGCCTTAAAACATCAGCTGGGCAATCGCAAGTCCTTAAGTGTTGCAATAAAGGCACTCAGCTAGTCCATAAACTCCTAGGTGTTTTAGGCACCAATTTGGATGCAGCAAAGTCAAGAAGATAAGTTGTCATTTGTATGAAATATCCCCAGAACGATACTAGAAGCTAGTATAGGACATCATTGATCATACCATTTTTAATAGAGTCCTATTCCTCCTCTCAGCTACGCCATTTTGTTGAGGTGTTCAAGGAGGTGACAAGTTGGAAACAATTCCATTTTCAATTAGAAATTGTTGGAACTCTCTAGATAAGTACTCACCACCTCGATCCGATTGTAGTTGTTTTAATGGCTTGCCTACCTACTTAGCAGTTTCAACTTTGAATTCTTTGAACCTTTCAAATGACTCACTCTTGTTATGCATCAAATATAAATAGTCATGTTTAGTGTCATCATCTATGAAGGTTATAAAGTATTCATAACCTCCTCTAGCTTGTTCATTCATGGGCCTACACACATCAGTGTGTACCAGGACTAACGTAGATTCAGATCTATTTCCTTTGGAAGGAAATGAGGCCTTGGTCATTTTCCTTCAATACAAGATTCACAGGTGGGTAATGGATCATTAACCAAGCCTGCAAGGATCTCATCCTTCACTAACTTGCCAAGTCTTTTATAATGAGCATGAGCCATTCTTAAATGCCACAGATATGTTGAATTAATGTTAAAGTCATTGGATTGTCTTGGTTTTATTAATTATGTGGTGTTTAGTGAGCCTGTCAAAGGTTTTATAAAGAATAATCCCTTTTTAATTATCACATTACAAATAAAATCCTTATTCTCATATATTTAAACAACATTTACAAAATAAGGAATAACCAAATTTTATTTAAAAAAAACAAAAATCATATTCCTTATAATCATTGGAATGTAATATACATCCTCCAAATATGACTTATGACCACTAGGAAAGTCTAAGATAATTACTCTCATTGATTATACCGAAATATAGGATCCATCTGCTATTTGGACTTGAAACTAGCCTTTAGGTAGTCTTTTCCTTTGTTGAAACCTCTGCAAAGAATTGCAAACATGATCAGTGGCTCTTGAATATAATATCCAAGAAACAGATGAATCTACCACATTTCTAGTTCCTAACAAACTTAGGAAATAACTTTTTTGCTTTTAAGAGACTCAAGGTAGACTACACAGTTTCTTTTCAGGTATCCCTTCTCACCACAGTGGAAACACTTTCCATTGGTGTCCTCTTTGGCCTTCCTTTTCATGGGTTGGACCTTGACCCCTTTTTGGGCCTTCTTTTTCATTCAACCCTTCTTCTTTTGCTTGCCCTTATCCTTGAGCTTAGAAGAAGGTGTTACATTATCCTCGGGGCCATTAGCCTTGATATTTAATATCTTCTCTATGCTCTGGAGGGTATTTATTAACTTACTCAAGGTGTAATCCTTAGTGTTGAGCTCATAGTCCAACTTAAACTACTGAAAATAAGAGTTTAAGCTATTGATGATCATGATCATCTGCGTTTTCGCATCCATGTCCTCCCCAAGCATCTTAGCCTCAGTAACCATAGAGGTTATCTTAAGCATGTAATCCTGCACCAGTTCACCAGGTTTTTTCTAAGATTGTGAAAGGTTTAGATAGCTTTCAACCTTGCAGACCTAGTCCTCACACCAAACATCTCATGTAGGTGATGGACCATTACACTGGCATTTTTCATGCCTGCAAGTTGCTTTTGCAACATTGCACTGACAAAAGTCAGGATATAACAGTTGGTAGTCTTATCAGCATTTTGCCATTGTTCATGTTGTTGGACTTGCTCATAATTTGACTTGTCACCTAGAGGTTCAAGCTCATTGTCCGTTAATACCCATGAAATTCATTCATATTGGAGAACAATTTTGAGCTTACATTTCTGTTCATTAAATTTTTCTCCGTTTTCCAATTTTTTATTAGTCAAGAGCATTGTGAGTGGATTCATATTGTGGTGATTATGTCTGAAAATAGAAATTATTAAAGAAAAAAAATTAACAATATTTGAGCTTTGTATAAAATCATGATGCATGTATGCATGATGATAGATTTAACAAAACTTAAAAAAATAAATCTTTATACAACGGTTATTTTTCTTATTTTTAACGTACTAAGTGACGGTGAGTTATCTTATCTATTAAAAAAAATGGGACTCTCTCATTGAAAAAGCTACCAAGCATCTTCATGCCTAACTTTTTAAGAAGCACCATAATTTGGTCCATACATTTATCAACAGAGCTACGGTTGGTAGGTTATTGATAAAATATGTTGAATGTGTAACCATTTGATTCATGCACTAAAGGTACTTGCAAACTATGCCCTGGTGGGAGGTCACATTTGCTACCAATGAGTTGACTTATCCTTTAGGAGACCTAAATCATGCAAGATCTAGGATTCATGTTCTCCAGTGGGGAGTAACACTTCACCATATGCAAATGGGCCATCATATGAAGACCGTGGACTCTCATATGAGCATCCTCTCCCTCTACATCTTTTTTATCTTTATTTTTTAATAAATACCATCTTGTTTAGATGCAATTTATTAACCATCCTATACTGTTTCATTATATATCTTATACATAATGAATGCGTGGCAAAGCCTAGGGTTGACAATTATTCTAATTGACATACATTCACATAATATCGCATATTATTAGTATCCATCCATCCATTCATCTCATGAATTATAAAACTAATTTTGATTTGCCATCCTAGAACATAAATAATTACAAGGCTTTTTGGCATATAAAAAAAATTTTGGACTTGGATCTTTTCGTTCACATGACCTCGCCTATTCAGTAAAAATGTGTAATGACATTTATTTTACAACATTTTTTGTTTTTCATAAAATCAAATTTTTTTCAATAGGAAAATTAAAAAACCGTACTTGAAAACTCACAAAATCGAAGTTGTCAAGAGAAACACAAAATTCCAACACTGGAAAAACTTATAAAATCGAAACTGCTGTTACATCAAATCATAAACCGAAACCATTACCTATTCTTTTCTTTGATCCATGGCCACTTCATCTTCAACATTTCAGAAATTTGTACATTACAAAATCAAAGAAAACAGAAAAATGAAGACAAGGAGGAAAAATGGCGATAAAAAGCCACCCTCCTTGTTACAAACCAAACAAAGCAATCTTATAAGGTAAATCTACATTCTATGGACAACCATAAGAGCAAAACATATACCATATAAATTTCTATCACAAAAAATATATATAGCATACATAAATATAATTGCCAACCCATGCAACAAATAGGAATCGAATCATGAATAATAAAATGGCTCTGATAACAATTGTTGGATTGAAAAACAATATCATACTAGATTTGGCTAAATGGTAGATTTAAAAAAAATTCAAAATCAAAAAGCAGCGGAAGCATGATAACCAAATCAACATGTTTTAATCCATAAATGATAAAATAATAGAAAAATAAATAACATAAGAACATGATCGAAATTTTACCGACTCCTTTGCTACAACTTTGACTCCTCGCTATTGTATCCTCTCCTCGTTATTTCATCCTCAACTAATCCGATCTACCACTTGTTCTCCTTGGATAACTTGGTTAACAAGATCCTTTGGTGGGAAAGGAGAAGAAATATTGTAGAGGTTTTCCTTTTGTGATCAACTAGTTGAAAGAACTAA
>JANJEY010000008.1:46881190-46895282 GCA_024703695.1 Erythroxylum cataractarum
TTCAAGTTGATTTTGGAAGTGAGCGTAGTCTAGTATTTTGGGCATAAATCCCTCATCCGACCTCCAAATGAGGTGAGGCTTGAACCATTGGATTCATAAGACATGTATCTATCTCCCTACAAAAATTGGTATTATTTGGACTTAAATTGAGAAATTTTGCATTAAAAGAAGGGAGAGGTCAGTTGAGAGAGCATGTTCCAGGTATGAATACCTTTGAGTATTTGAAGCATAACTTGAGTTATATAACTCGGATTAAGGTGATTCTTGTCTTTATACGACCGTGAGACTTTAAGCTACATTTGATGTGAACAAGTAAATATATGATTTTAATGTCTAGGTAGTGTGCGCTCGTCACCTTTATGGAACAACAGCATATAGCGCTGCAATGGAGTGAGCGCAAAGCTTTAGGGCTCCGGATTTGGGCTCTAGAAACGGGTCCAATAGTTGTGAAATGTAAGCAAGAGCAAGAGTGTTAATGTTAAGTTATGAATAGTTGGAGTTGGGATCCGGTCTCGGGATCGGGTTCCGACAATGATAATGGTGCACTACATTCATTCATAACATTCACTTAACATGGCATCATTTATCTTTGTTCTCTTATAAACATCGTAAGGAAAGTCACAATATTTTAAAACCAACATTTTCCTCATTTCATTTCAGAAAAAAAAAAACCAAATTTACAATATATCTTTCAACGTCTATACTGATACATCATCATAGCCTAATACAAAATGTCCTATATGACAGAGAAATTATACAAAATGTATCTAATCTATCCATATCCAGCTAACCGACCTTTGAGCCATTCCTTCTTCACAAAAGTACAAGAATTGTGATTCTTGTAACGCCCCTCAGTAGCTAATGTTGTCTCTCGGTCCTGAAAAATCAACGTTGGAATTTTGATGAATTTTGTGAACTCAATGAGGTAACCATCATTGATGGTTTACTCAATTCATGCATCACATCAATACACGTATCATATTATTCACATCTTTTTGCATACCTATAATATTATTCACATCTTTTTGCATATCTATAAAATGTCACATTTCACTTTCAGAGCAATCACCATAATCCTTTCATTCACATACAATACACATATCAAGTATAAATGCAATGCAAGTAAGACTCAATTTTATTTATTATTGTTGTGACCGAGAGCCTTTTTACTAACTCATATCCCTTAGTGGGTATTGAGTTGTGTCAATTTATATCCCATATCTCTTAGTGGATACTGGGTACATTTATAACCAAGCCCGAGGTTCTTATCACAATCCAAGCTTTAAGCTCTTATCCTGGTGACTCCGGCCACAAGTTCCTTTATCTTACATGCATTCATGTATTGAATGTTCCACATAATATGTTCTCAGTCAATCAAATGATTACATATTCACATTCAGATCACATTTATCATCAGACCTTAGTTTGGCATTCAACAGAACTATTGAGCAACATTTATTTCATCACATTAACATACAAGTAGCACTTCAATATCTCATTCACATATCACAATTATCAGACCTTCTTATCTGGAATCAACACAACCCAATCACATTCATTCAATAATTCAAACAAAATAAAAACAATCAATCAATGGAGAGAAACTGTCTAGGTTACTCACAGTTTGGTCCAGAAGTTATTGTCTCGAAGTCTCGGTAACATCTAGAAAATGGCGCTCAATATGTTCATCTCTATCATGCAAAACATACTTATATCATATTTTTGCACAATTGTATAAGTGTCTATTGATGCACATATATGTATATTAAATATGTACAATGCATGCTCAATGACATTCCCGGTTGTATATCCTTAATACATGTCCTATAACCAATTATCAAGATCTTTGAATCATTCCCAAACACCAAGAACACTCTCATTATGTTAATAACTCAATCTTACTTCAATTAGGCTCCTTTAATATCACTAACAAGCCTAAACATCTCATTGAACAACATTGATAAGTCAATCATTCATAAACAAACATCTCTTGGGGAAAATGCCATAACTTTTGCTATAGATCTCACATTAATGTCAATTTAGACAGCTTCAAAGAGGACTTCTAGATATACAACTTCTATGAAGACTCCGAAAAGAAAGTTTGTCTTTTTGGGGATCAAAACACAAGGTCGTGTGAACCCACAAGGCTAGCCCGTGTTTCTTACGGCTCTGGTGGTGTTTTTGCATCAGGAACACATGGTCAGCGTCAATCTACATGGCCTGACCATGTATCCTTCCGGTTTTGCTCAATTCTCCTTCTCTAAGACCCCTTAAATGGATCCTACACCCATTCTAACATCACTTCCACTCATAATTTTCCCAAATTCACCTTTTCTAATGCAATATCACTCCATAACAATTCAAACACCAATTAGATTTCATTCACTCTCAATTCTCAACTAATTTGATTCATCATATCAAGTGGATAAATCCTTCAAATATACCCAATTTCAACTCAACATCATCCATACACATTTTATATTTTCATCTTGATCATAAACACCTAAAATATAACACATTCTCATACACTCAAAACATAACACAACATATACATTCATCCAACAATATACTCCCAGTTCTCAATTTCAAGTCAAATTTTGGGACCCTTTAAAGATAGAATTTAAATTTTGTCTTTCATGAAAATGATTCCTATGTTTCTAGTTTAATCCAAATTAAGAATCATCCCATTTAGATAACTATAGAAGAATTTATGGCTAAACGACTAAAGCATACTCAGTGAACATTTTCCAATCCATGATCTTCAAATTTTTCCAGATTTTTACACCTAACATACTTGTACAAAAATCACCCTTTTCTACTTCATTTACTCCTCATTATCAACTCCATTTCATCTCAATATCATACAATAACAAAGCATGATCCAAATTTGATCATTAACCTGAAAACAAGACATGTTCATGTACCTATTCATCAACTTCCAATTCCCATTAAAACATTCCTTTCACAACCAATTCATATTAAAAACATGTGTAGCATAACTCATAGTTTCTTACTCATCATATACAACACCAATCTTCCATAAACAAATCCTAAACCATTATTTAGCATTTACATGAAACAGACATCAATATATACATATATATATGTTCATTTCTTCACCAACATTCTAGCATATACAAAACTCCTTGTCATGATCATTGAACCTCTAAAACATCTCTATAAATCATTACTCATCAAGCATATATAAGCAAAAAATTTACACACTCCTCATCATTCACGACACCCACATATTCAAAATAATTTCATGAGATTAACCTCTAACTATCATCATAAATGCTTCATTTAACCAAATCTATAAAATTAAAACATGACTTACTTGATTTAGTTACCAAATCTTCAAACTCTTAAAGAAAATAAAAATCCCTAACTTCACCAGTGTCCCACGATCATCATCATCTTGAGGTTGAAAGGTTTGGGTTTTTGGTGGCAATGAAAGAGAAAGCTAGGTGAAAGAGTAGCATGAAAGATGAGAGGCTTGGGTTTAAAGTGAATGGAGATTTGAAGAGAGGCTACGAAAATGAAGGAGAGAAGAAAAAAACCAAAGCAAAACACCAGTACCCCTTTGTAGAGAGAATCATCGTGAAAGACAACAAGGGGGTCTTTTAATTAAAATTTAATGACTTAAGACATGGTTGGGCAAGTGACACTTGTCACTTGCCACATGTCCCATTTCTAAAGCATTAAATTGGTTTCTTTCATTTAACTAGTCCAATCAATTTCAATTTCTACTCCAATTGTCCCCTAATTTTCAATGGAACTTGTAAATAAATCCTAAAGTCATTTATCAAAATTTTCATTTCCATTGGATAGTAATTTCTACTACCATTTAACAATAGTTTTGCCTCTTGGCAATTTTCCTAGTTTAAAAATTACCCAAAATTTTAGGAATTTTTTTAAAATTCACCAAAAATTCTAAATCAACAAATACACTCTCCAAATCAATTTTCAACACATAAAACCACAATTCTTAACAGAACTCACATTTATAAACAATTATACCAAAAAATTGTCAATGAATGCATGTACAATTATTTTTATGTGCAAAGGTTCACTATTCACGAGTATGTACATATTACGTAATGCATGAGCATGAAATATGTTTTCTAATCTCTCACATTTACTATTTTAACCTTAATATGGGTAACGGGTTGTTACATTAGAAGGAGGAATGAAGATATGGCTCACGACTATGCATAAGTTGCATGGGCGTGAGGAGAGCTATTTCTCATATTTTGCAACTATTTGTGGTTGTCCGACCTCATCCTTCTTTGTAGTCTGTGGTTATCTACCCATCCAGATAAGTATTCCAACTAATGTCTCCAATATGTTTTGCTTTACTAGTTGGAGTATTTATAAGAATAATTTTTTGTGATTACAAATGAGTTCTTGTTTTTGTCTTGTTGTTTATAATATTCTTAGTATCATTGATGAGTTTTTATGTTCTGATTAAAAGTCTAAGTATTTTAGTTTGGGTATTGTTTGAAACATTGAGACATAATAAACCCTCAGGATGGTATATAGGCTAGAAACTCATAATGCAGCCCCCATAAGGCTTATCGGTGGAGTGACAGCGAGAAGCCTTGGTTTCTTAATTCATGTGGTTCAACAATGCCATATACCGTAGTGATTAGACTTGAATAATGAAGCCATTCAAATAAGAGATACATATATATCTTTATTCCATAGGAGAGATGTTAATCCCAATATCGCACAAGCAGATAAAGTACAAGCCAATTTTGTAACATCCTATGCCTATATTAAGAGTTAGAACCCACAAATATGGTGCATGTGAGATCAATGAGAGATTAAGAAAAATGCATTTTTATTCTCATGCATAATGTTAGCATACATACATATGAATGTGAATTTGTGCACAAGCATACACATATATGAATGTGAATTTTTGTACACTTCATTGACATGTTGGGTATAATTGATATGTTAATGTGATATTATTAAGAATCGTGGTTTATTTGTATTGAAAATTAAATTGGAGAGTGTATTTGTTGATTTAGAACTTTTGGATAATTTTAGGAATTAATTTCGAAAATGTTGAATATTATTATATTAGGAAAAATGTCACTTGGCGAGTAAATTGATGGATGGAAATAGAGATAAGAAAAAATGATATTGGAGAATTTTAAAAAAATGGAGATGACTTTAGAATTTGTAAGAAGATGTTATTGGGAAATTTTGGTGATAATTGAAATAAGAAAATAGGAGTTGTGGAACTAGTTAGTTAAGAACTAGTTAAAACCTTAAAGGATGGATGAGTGACAAGTGTCACTTGTAAAGTTGATCATAAAAAGGTTACTACTATTCCTTTAACTTTGAAAGACAAGGAAACTGTTTGTCTTGTGTTAAAAACATCTTCTTCATATATGTCTTCTTCTAGCTTGCTCTTTTATACATAGTATTACATTAAGCCTTCAACAAGGTGAAACCTTGTTTTCCTCTACCCATAGCTACTCCCATTTGGTTATCTCTTTCTTTTACCATAAGAAACCTAACCCTACAACCTTTGAATGTGGATAATCTTGTGATATTGGGAAGTTAGAGTTCAAGTGATTTTGAAGATTTTAGAGCTTTAAACAAGTAAGTATTATATTAATCTATATGAGTAGTATGATATGAATCAAATATGGTGAAGTATTTGTCATTTCATGTTCATGAGAAAAATGGTTATTTTTTATCAACACTATGTATGGGGTGAAATTATGGATGTGTTATTTTTGAATATTGGATGAGCACTATGTCATGAGATAGTGTTAAAATGATTTTTGGAGTGGAAAAATCAGTGAAAACGTGCATAAATTAGTGCAGAAATTTCATAAAAAATGAATATGTATATGCTCTGCTTCTGTTGATGTACTCACTGTGTGCGTGAGCTTTGAGTGATTTGTGATATTAACTGAAATGAGTTTTAGAGTTAAGAAATAGGTGTAAGTGGATGCTCTGATATGGGAATGATTAAAATGATAGATTAAGATGAAGGGAAAGTGTTGGTGGAGATGAAAGAGTGTAATAGGAAAAAAAAAGTGCAGTAGTGAAGAAATATCAAAAATGGTGAAATGCATAAATGATCTTTATCTTTTCTTGATAATTTTGTTTAAGTATGGATTTTGGATTTTGTTTGTGAACGATTAGAGTTGAATGGAAGTTATAGAGGAAAATGCAAAATATACATAAGATGAAAAAAATTCAATAGTTCAAGAAAATGTAGAAAATGAGAATGATGAGAGATGAATTTTCTGATTTTTAATGTTGTGTTTCAATCTAGATTTTTGGAGTCAATTGTGAATGATTTTGTTTCATGGAAGTCGAAAATGTAGTAGAAGTGAGTTAGAGAAGTTTATTAAGAATAAAAGAAAGAAGAAGAAAAAATGCAGAGGTTCAAAAGGAGAGGGTAACTCACAAGAAAGGATAGGAAATAGCATGATCGTGACTTTCCTCTTTTGCCTGGAGAATTGTGAGCGTGCTGAAGCATAATTGCGACTCTGAATGTTGATTTCTCATGATTGCGACTTCCTTGGTTGGTAAAAACTCCAAACAGCTTTTAATCTTTTGGCAATATCTTGTTCTGCCCACCTCCAAATGACATGAGACTTGAACCATTAGATTCAAAACACATTGAAATACATCTTCACAAACAATTATAGCCATCTGAAATCATTTCAGAGAGATTGAGTGATAAATGTGGTACTAAAAAGATGAAAAGTTTTGGAAAATGAACACTGGAGTATTTTGATTAAACTTGCTTCGGTATTTTAAAGATATCTTGTTCTGTAGTTATATAAATGGAATGATTTTTGATTTAGAGTAAACTAGAGACATAGGACTATAAATTATCTAAAGAGATCAAATTTTATCCTATCTCTGGAATTCCATATTTTTGAATTAAAGTTGAATACAGGATGTTATTTTAGTTTATGAATAGTCCAAAATATTTTGAATACAAATTTTAGATTTATTAAACCAAATTGAAAGATCTTGGTTTCATTAGAAACTTAAGACAATAGGGAACATTTTTCTAGAAGAAGGTGTTGCTAAATTGCTTCATTTTCCTAGTCAGAATGTTTATGGAAAATAGACCCGAAGTTTTGGAATTTTGAGAGATGTTATAAGAAGAAATGAGAGCTTGGATAATGTTTGATCTTTTAATGTTGAAATAAAATTAGTAAATGAATTTTTGTTATCAAAGTAAATAAGGTATGAGTTTATTGGGAATAAAGATATTCGTATGATTGTAGTTGTGATTTAAAGAAAAGGAGTAATGGGTATCAAGTTAAAGTGAGTGAGAAATTGTTATTATAAGAGAAAATAATGGTAAGAATGAAATGACGAGTAATTGAGTTATAAATGCGAATGTGGATATATTGTGAAATATGATAAGATACCTGGGATTCTCATTAAGCATGCATTGTACTTATTCTACATACACATTTGTGCATAAATAAATGCTTATAATTGTGCAAAGTTATTAATGTGTATGTGTGTGCAATGTGTATATTGATAAATGTCTGCATTCAGACGTTTCTAGATCATGGAAGCTATAGTTATTCTGAAGTGTACTATGAGTCGACCTAGATGGTCTCATTCACTATTTTTTATGCTTTAAATTTCTACTTTGAATTGCTATTGAAATGAAATGTGACTGTTCTGATTCTGAACACTAAAGGTCCAAGGAGTTTGATAAATGCATGAATAAAAATGGAAGTTCTCCTTGTATGTGAATTGGATGAAATAAGTGATTTCGTAACTTGATTGTTAAATGTCGGACCTACTTTCGAAGAAAAGTGTGAACATGCATGTTAATGAAAAAGTGATACTCAACTTAAATATTGAATACCGGACTAAGGTCCAATGAAATGTGTAAAATGAAAATATGTGACTGATTGAGCATATGATATGAGATGCATTCCATTACATGAATGCATGAAACATAAAGGCCGTTGTGACCAGAGTAGCCACCAAAAAAGAGCTTAAAGCTCAGAAAGTGTATAAGAGCCAAAAGCTCACTATGTAAAATGAGCCCGGTATCCCCAACAGATACGGGACAATTATCAATGAGCCAGTTTTCACAATAGATACGGTACAATTTAAGCATTCGGTCACAACGAAGTAAAAAATTAAAAGTGAGTCTCATATGCACTGCATATGCATGATATGAATGATTATAATGGGTTGAATGACTTCTAAATGTGATTTGCGTGGAATGCAAAATGTGAAATGATTAATCAAGTGTATGTGCATCAATATGATTATTAATGAAATGAAGTGAATTTTGTAAATATTTGAATTGTATATGTTATGTGATGAGTGAGTCATCGAGGATGGTCACCCACTAAGTTTGCAAAACTCACCTAAAATTTACAATATTTTTCAAGATCAGAAGAGTTTACCCTATTGGGCAAATGGCAGTATAGCCACTGCATTCAAGTAAGAGGTAGAGGTTGGGATCAGTTAGCATCTGCATTGTATTTCTTTATTTTTTTACCGAATTCAGTCTTTTGTGATTTCTATAACATGTATATTTGAATATTCTATTTTGTAATAACTTTCCAAAGTGGAAAGGTTTGTAAATGAAAATGAATTTGAGTATTATAATAATTTTGATTTCGATGTTATAAATTAAATGTATGTACTCGAATGCGATAATTGATTTTCGCTTGAAACAAAAAAAATAACAAAAAGAGTTTGACTGTTCTAGCATGCCACCCTTACGAGATTCGCACTTGGACATCACTCAAGATGTTGGGTATATGTCTTACGAGAGTGGGGTTCTACAATTTGGTATTAGAGCCCAAAATTAGTATCTTACATGGGTGTTTTCAAAATATATGTCAAGTTACATGCATTTTTGTAATGTTATAGCAGACAGCGGCAATTGATCTCCACTCTGAGTCACATTTATATAAGTCACACGCATAAACATTCCTTAAGAGTTTGAACTGTTAGAAGCACTGAGAAGAATGATGATCTGTCAGAATATGAGGAAATGAAGTTTTATAATGTTTAGAAATGAGAAATAGTATCTAGTTCTATGTGATAGATAAAGATTCATTGCATTTATTTTTGTGGTTGTATAAAGAAACATGATATCAATATTGTACTGTGACGGTATACCCTTGAATGTGATATAGATGTGAATATATTGTTGTGGATTGATTAAGGGAAATAGGAATATAAGTAGAAATGATGAGATTAAAGTGTATAAGCCAAATTGAAAGAAAATAATTTTTTTATGCCCTTGAAAGGCTGAATTTGGACTTCGAATGGTTGTGTGATTATCATGATAAGAGTTTATGATTCTGTATGAGATTATGTCAGTGGAATGGAGACTAGAGTTTCGTAATGGTTATGCCTCTATAATGATGAATTGATTGAGAAGATACATATAGAATATGAAATAAATGACAATAGGAAGATGAGATAGAAATGAGATAAAGAAAAAGATGATGAATCAATTGAGAAGAGTTAAGGCACCCACTATGGTAGTTGAATCATTATGACATGATTTAACACTAGAAGAGGTAAATTCTGGAGAATTGGGGTAAAGTTGATGTTAGTATATGTCAATGTAAGGAAACCCCGATCTTGGAAAGGATAAAGAGAGAAATATTGTCTAAGATCAATTGAGGTCAAAGTATTCCTATTGTAAGATAATTAGTGATTTTTCATAAATAAATCTATAGATAGAATGGGTGACCTTGATGATACACACCTAAGCATGTGTGACAATAATGATGTCTACTACTTCATTAGGTTTTGGTAACTAGAACATTGTGACCTTGTAAGAGACAATAGGTCTGATAAATAATGATGGAAACAGTGGATTGATAAAAGTTACATGAATAATATAGATGATAGAAATAAGAAATATTCTTTTAAATAAGAATTTCATCATATTAGATTAAGCAGACCAGATAGTTTATTCTTAAGAATGATCAATGAAGGAATAAATAAGAAATGATTATGTAATAAATCAAAAGTGAATATTGGAGTCCCAATCCAAATAGAGACTCAAGCATAAGATGTAGAATATGCTAAAGAGAGTGTATGCATTTTGTTGATGAAAAGTATCCAACTATGTGATTGGATTCTTGAATTTGAGGTGACATTAAGTATATGAGATATAAATAAGATCTGATGAATGTGTTACCATCCCAAGAAATTAAGATTTCAAATAAATCGAATTGTGTGAAGAAGCTAGTATGAATGAACAAACATTAGAACAAGTCAATAGGAAATCAAAGGAAATCGAATAAATTGAGAAAGTCGTTTAAGGGAAGAAGTCAATTGGGAAAACTGAAAATAACTTGAGATAATACTACCTCATTGAGGAATTAGATACCTAAAAAATTACGAGAACAAATCATAGGCACATCGAAATTTGGGTTATATCTGTTGGAGTTAACCATACCCCTACAGTATTATGGTATTAAAGATTAAAGTGATCCAAGCAAAATTATATCAATTAGCGACTATGATCATAGATGTTATTTTAAGTGTATTCAAAAAGTAAAGAGAACATTTTGAATACTTGAGGAAATCTTACACATCATGCAGATAAAAACAATTATAGGCCAAGTTCAATAAGAATGAATCTTAACTTGATTAAATAAAATGTTGGGTTGTATAGTACCTGAACAAGGCACATTAGGAGATCCAAAGAAAATAGAGATAATAAAGAAGTGAGAAATTCCAAGATATATATAACAAATCTGGAGTTTTCTAAAATTTGCTAGAAATTGGACACTACTAGAAGCTGTTAAAGAGTTTTTACTGATCTTATTCCTTTGACAAAAATGTCTGAGTTAAAACGTGTAACTTGTATGGAATGATGAATGTAAAAAGAATCCTCGATGAATTATAACACCGATGTAATTATATTGTTTAGTTTTGGAGACTATGTTGTATATAATGAAGTCTCACATTAGAAATTAGGATGAAATATAATGTAGCATAATAAAGTAATTTCATATGCATTGAGACAATTAAAGTCTCATGAGTTAATTAGTTGATACATGATTTAGAGCTTGCTGCAATAGTGATTACTTTGAAATTTTGGAGACATTATATGTATAGTGAAACATTTTAGATCTATATATAAATATACAGATCATTAAAGTTTGAGGTAATTAAGGAGTTTGAAAGACTTGAATATGAGACTAAGGCAATGAATAGAATTACTTGAAGATTATGATAGTACAAATGAGTATTTCTCAATAAAGCTAGGGTTGTAATCTAGTGCATTAAACAGAAAATGAAATAACAGAATAGCACAAATTAAAATATTGAGATTACCAAGTCTAGTGCAATGTATAGCATAGAATGTTGAGGTGCATTGGGGTAAAATGAAGTGTTATTAGTCATATAGAATTTAAGATCAGTTTCACATGAAAAGTTTAGCAAAGTCCAAATTGAGGATTCAGAAATTGTGAAGCTTAATGAGGAATCGAAAATGAATCCAAATTTTGAATTTGAATAGGAAAAATGATACCTTGTGACTGAAGTAAAAAGTATGTGTGCACGATAAAGATAATTGAGCAAAGAGATTACTAGTGAAAGAACAAATAACAACCCAAGCTATACATCCTAGTAGGAATATGCTAGAATAGTACTTAACGGCTAAGGATGTAGAAGCAAGTGACTGTATGTATGAGTTACCAACGATCATAAATGTTGGAGATATTTTTAGAACTTATATTTTGTAGTTCATAGAAACATAAGATCAGTGATAGTTCTAATTGACTTGAAGCCTAATAATCATTATCATAGTGATGTCATTAGAATATTGTATGAGGAGTTATATGACGAAAATGCTTGTTCGCCCTTACATTGAAATAAAGAGGGCCTAAAAATGGATAAAGGCCATAATCGATTCAAGATATTGTGGATTAGTGAATCTGATTTGTGTCAGAAACTAAGTGATTCAAGAAAGGTAAATGAAAGTGGTGGATCAACATCGAAGTTATGGAACATAATGAGGTAGACATAAGATTTGAGTGTATTAACATTAAAGAGAAGGGAAAAATGAAATGCTTTCGAGGGTATCGCCTTGGTAGGATGTGCTCATATTAGGATAAAAGGATAAACTAAGCTCGAATTGTATTGGTTCACATGATGTTATATAGAGCATAGGACTATTAACATATGAGTTTGTAGTGCCAACAAAGATGTCCTAGATTCATAATGTGTTATACCTGAGTATTATAAGAAATATTAAGATAATATGATGTTGGTGTTATCGACTCAAGAAGTGCAAAATATTGAGGAAGCAATAAACATAGTATGATATTTAAATATATAATTAGAGGATTGATTGATTACATTGACTATGGTCAATTGGAAGAAACTATTCAAATGATGAAGTTAAATGGAGAACAGAAGAGTATTTGAGGAAACAATACCCCTGCCTTCCTGATTAATCAGATAAGTATTTCAAGGGCAAAATTTGTTGAGGGGAGAAATGTAACATCTCGTCCCTATATTAAAAGTTAGAACCTATAAATACGGTGTATATGAGATCAATGAGAGATTAAGAAAAATGCATTTTCATTCTCATGCATAATGCGAATTTTTGCACACATTAAAATGATTATACACTCATTCATTGACAAGCCGGGTATAATTGATTTATTAATGTGATATTATTAAGAATTATGGTTTATTTGTATTGAAAATTAAATTGAAGAGTGTATTTGTTGATTTAGAATTTTTAGAGAATTTTAGGAATTAATTCCAAAAAATGTTGAATATTATTAGATTAGGAAAAATGTTGCTTGGCGAGTAAATTGATGGATGGAAATAGAGATAAGAAACAAATGATATTGGAGAATTTAAAAAAATTGTAGATGACTAGAATTTGTGAGAAGATGTTATTGGGAAATTTTGGTGATAATTGGAATAAGAAGATAGGAGTTGTGGAACTAGTTCAATAAGAACTAGTTAGTTGAGAACTAGTTAAAGCCTTAAAGGATGGATGAGTGACAAGTGTCACTTGTAAAGCTGATCTTAAAAAGTTTACGACTATTCCTTTAACTTTGAAAGACAAAGACACTGTTTGTCTTGTCTTAAAAATATCTTCTTCGTGTATGTCTTCTTCTAGCTTGTTCTTTTACACAGAGTTTTTCATCAAACCTTCACTAAGTTAAAACCTTGTTTTCCTCTACCCATTGCTATCCCATTTGGTTGTCTCTTTCTTTTACCATAAGAAACCTAACCTTACAACCTTCAAATGTGGATAATCTTGTGATATTAGGAAGCTATAGTTCAAGTGATTATGAAGATTTTAGAGCTTTAAACAATAAGTATTATGTTAATTCATATGATTAGTATATGAATCAAATATGGTGAAGTATTTGTCATTTCATATTCATGAGAAAAATGGTTATTTTTCATCAACAATATGTATGGCGTGAAATTATGAATGTGTTATTTTTTAATATTTGACGAGCACTATGTCATGAGATAGTGTTAAAATGATTTTTGGAGTGGAAAAATCAGTGAAAACGTGTATAAATTAGTACAAAAATTTATGAAAAATGATTTTATATATATATATGCTCTGCTTCTGTTGATGTATTGATTATGTACGTGGGTTTTGAGTGATTTGTGATATTAACTGAAAATGAGTTTTAGAGTTAAGAAATAGGGGTAAGTTGATGCTCTGATATGGGAATGATTAAAATGATAGATTAAGTTGAAAGGAAAATGTTGATGGAGATGAAAGAGTGTAATAGATAAAAAAAGTGTAGTAGTGAAGAACTATCGAAAATGGCGAAATGCGTAAATGATCTTTTCTATTCTTGATAATTTTGTTTAAGTATGGATTTTGGATTTTGTTTGTGAACGATTAGAGTTGAATGGAAGATAGAGAGGAAAATGCAAAATATACATGAGAAGAAAAAAACAGTAGGGGAAGGAAATGCAGAAAATCAGAAAGATGAGAGATGAATTTTCTGATTTTTAATGTCATGTTTCAATCTATAGTTTTGAAGTCAATTGTGAATGATTTTGTTGCATGGAAGTAAAAAATGTAGTAGAAATGAGCTAGAGAAGTTGATTA
>JANJEY010000008.1:46895382-46909787 GCA_024703695.1 Erythroxylum cataractarum
TCAGTGTTGTGCCCAAGCGCTCAGTCAGTGATCAGTGGGACGCGTCAGGGATTTCTCCCCTCGGGCTAGGCCCGGTCGGTACAGTGTTCAGGGATAAATCCCCTCGGGCTCGAGGCCCGGTCAGTAATAATCGCGACTTGGGTCACATTCCATTATCTGATCATGCAGTTATGGTCACAATAATTTGCAGTATACAGTCACAGTTATTCACAGTAGTCATATAGTTCAGGCATTCAATACTAATCAGTAACATATACCAATTTTCAGTACTATACAGTAGTTTGCGGTATGCATGTGTGACTCTTTTCAATTATTCAGTTTTGTGCCCAAGTGCTCAGTCAGTAAACAGTGGGGACGCGTCAGGGATTTCTCCCCTCGGGCTAAGCCCGGTCAGTACAGTACGAGAGCTCGAGGCTCTTTTCAGTGAAATTAGCAACTTGGGGCACGTCCATTATCTGATCATGCATTTATGCATGCAATGCAGTGTTCAGTGATTCAGTATTCAGTAATTCAGTAATTCCGTGATCAGTAGTCTACAGTATACGGCTATAAAAGCCCAGTATTACAGTGTTCAGTGTCACTCAGTAATTCCAGTCCAATACAGTAGTTCGGTTCAGTACAGTAGAAGCATGTCACTCGATCATGCACATTTCAGACATATCAATAATCATGCAGTTTCACAGTATCATTCAGTAGTCCAATCCAGTACAGTAAACGCATACACTTTGGTCATACGCTTTTCAGTAATCATGCAGTTCAATCTTACACATTTCAGTAGTTATACAGTGCAATTCAATCACATACAGTTCGGTAATCATGTAATTTACATTGTCAAGTAATTCACAGTGAGCATATAGGCAAATCAGAACTTTGAGAAACCATCTAGGTTACTCACCTGTAACTTCCGAGCTATTGCCTGGAAGTCCCAGCAATGTCCGTGGAACGATGACCCAACGGCACGTCTATAACAGTACAGTACAGTCCATTACTAATTGCTCAATTAAACAGTGCAGTAATGCATATGTCTCAGTGCAGTGGTGTACAATGCATGTTCACGATTTTCCCGGCGCTAAAACCCAATTTCGGTACTTTAAGCTCAAACCTATCTCTTTGTTCAATTTATCGACAATAATTGCTCCATTCCTAAAATTCAGTCAATTTCCTCAAATTCAATCAATTTTTCTCAATTCGAATCCCCTATAACAATTTCATATCCCTCAGTCAAATTATCCAATGAAAATCTCAATTAGAACTCCAATTGTCTCAATTTAGTAGTTAGATCACACTATGAACCATAATTAACCATAATCTTAAGAATCAGTACCATTTAAATTAAATGCCAACTCTCAATATTCCCTCAATAGTAGACCTCTTTCCCTAGTTCACAGTGAATCGAGAATCACCTCAATCGGAGGTCTACACCATAAGTTAAGTCCCATAAACCAATATACATTCAATCAGAAAACTGTCCCCTTCGTCGCGACCTACGCCCCTTCGTCGCGACGTGAGAAGCTCACTCGTCGCGACGTGGAGGCCGCTCGTCGCGTCGCACAAAGCAACGCTCGTCGCGACGTGGAAAACCACTCGTCGCGACGCACCAATCCACGCTCGTCTCGTCGAGTCGTCGACCCGAGCTCGTCGCGACTAATAAAATTAATTACATTCAATTATTCGTCGCGACGAAGCCCTCGGCGCTCCTGCGCTCGTCGCGACGTGCGACGGTCCGATCGTCTTCCCCGATCGCTTTCCGCCATTAATACACTTAAAACCTCCATTAAACACTCCCATCTACCCATAACAACCACAATAAATGCCATACATGCACTAAAACTCATTAATAACCACATTAAACACAAAATACTTACCAAATCACTGAATCGATCGTAACCCTAAAATCTTTTTCAACACCGTCGATCAACCACTATCAAACCTCTCCACCTTCATCAATCACAATAACTACTCCAAGTTAACACAAGGAGAAGATCCAGTAAGGAAGCAAGCAAAAACTCACACCAAGGAGCAGAGATCGAAGACTCACCGTGGAAGGAGACGAAGAAACGATTTTGCTATGCCTTAAGTATTTCTCCACTTCCAACTTAGCTATATATATATATATATATATAGACATAGTCTCCAAATCAGTCCCAATTTCAGTCTCTAACTTTCAATGGCTCAACATTTTAATTCATCTAACAGTATAACTCTAATTTTTCCATCGCCATGGGACCCTTCTTTCAGTACTATACAGTCAATCGGTCTGTCACTCCAAAATTTTCAGTCCGGGCATTTTCTCCCGAATTTCCCGAAGATCTCCTATAAGCCACTATAAATTACCAGTCACTCGTATTCAATATTAAATCAATCAATTGAACCCAATTACTCTAATTTCTCAATCAGTCCCCCAATCCAGTCAGTTCAGTCAGTATTCAGTTCACAATCCAGTCAATTTCCAGTCAATTCCAAATTTACAATTAAATACCGGAAAATCATGAATGCATGTACCTATGAATATATGCATATGCAATAGACCAGTTCCTCTATAATTAGAGGCCAGTAGCATACTCAGTCAGTAAATACAGTAAAGCCTATCAGCCAGTCCCAATATTACCATAATACACTTGCTAACAGTAACGGGATGTTACATCGAGTACGTCTTTGACAAGAGTGGGGTGTTACATTTTGGTATTAGAACCCATAATTAGTATCTTACATGAGCGTTTTTGAAATATATGTCACGTTACTTGCATTTTTGTCATGTCATAACAGAGAGTAGCAACTGATCCCTAGTTTGAGTAACATATATATGAGTCACACGCATGAGCGTGTTTTCAGAGTTTGAGTTGATGGACTTAGTAAGAAGAGTGATGCTCTTTCAGAACGTAAGAAAATGAAAATTTATGGATATTTAGAAATGAGAAATAGTATCAGGTTCTATATATTAGATAAAAATTTACTACATTTGTATATGTGTTTGTATTATTGAACATAATATCAATATTGTACGGTGATGGTATACCGTTGAATAAGATATAGACGTGAATATGTTTACATAGATTGATTGATGAAAATAAGGATATAAATAAAAATGATGAGATTAAAGTGTATAAGCAAGTTGAAAGAAAATAATTTTTTCTTTAACCTTAAAAGATTAAACTTAGACTTAGAATGGTTGTGTGATTATCATAATAAGCGTTTATGATTCAGTAAGAGAATATGTCTGTGGAATTAAGATTAGAGTTTCATAACGGTTATGCTTCTATAATTCTGAATTGATTGAGAATATACATATGGGAGATGAAATAAATGACAATAGGAAGATGAGACAAAGTAAAAGATGATGAATCAAATGTGAAGAGTTAATGACACAGTATAGTAGTTGAATCATTATGACATGATGTAATACTAGGAGAGGTAAATTCTGAAAAATTGGAGTAGAATTCATGTTAGAATGTGTGTTAATACGAGGAAGAAATTGAAAGGCATGATCATGGCATAGTCTCCACGATCGAGGATAGCCGCAAAAGGATAAGTGTTGTCCAAAATCAAATGAGGTTAAGGTATTTTTAGCATAAGTTATTAATTAGTGAGTTTTCATAAATACATCTTTAGATAAGATGTAATGATTTTGATGGTATATACCAAAGTATAAGAGTAAATAAATATGTTTAATGTTCCACTGAGTTTTATTTATAAGGAATATACTAATCATGTATGATATGATAGAAATTGTTCATATTGAGAGATCAGGTACAGTTGGAATAGATCTTCTTGAAGTACTAAGAATGGTTGATAAGCAATGATTAAAACAATGGATTGATAAGGATTATATGAACAGTATAGATGATAGTAGCAAGAAATCTTCTTTCAAAAAAGAATTTCACCGAATTAGGTTATGCAGAGCAAATAGTTTACTTGAAAAATGATCAATGAAAGAACAAATAAAAAATGAATCTGTAATGAATCAAAAGTAAATATTGGAGTCCTAATCTTAACGAAGACTTAAGCATACGATGTAGAATTTGCTACTGAGAGTGTATGCATTTTGTTAATGTAAAGTATCAAACTAATTGAATGGATTCTTGAATTTAAGGTGACATTAAGTATAAGAGAAACAAATTAGAACTGATGAATGTGTTACCAACACAGGAAATTAAGATTTCAAATAAATTGACATGTGTGGAGAAACTAGTATGAATGAATAGACATTATAATAAGTCAATCTGAAATAAGAGGAAATCAATTGAATTCAGGAAAAAAACCATTCGAGAGAAGAAGTCAATTGGGAAAATCGAAAATAACATGAGATAATACTACCTTATTATGGAATTAGATACTTAAAGAACTACGAGAACAAATCATGGGCATAAGGAAATTTGGGGTTATATCTATTGGAGTTAAAAATGCCCCAATAGTATTATGATATTGAAGATTAAAGTGACTCAAGCAAAATTGTATCAATTAGTGACTACGATCATAGATGATATTTTGAATGTATTCGAAAAGTAAAGAGAACATTTTGAATACTTGAGGAAAGCTTATATTTCATGAAGGTAGAAATAGTTATATGCCAAGCTCCATAAAAGTGAATCTTAGCTTGATCAAATAAAATGTCGGGTCGTATAATGTTTGAACATAGCATATTAGGAGACCCGAAGAAAGTAGAGGTAATGATGAAGTGAGAAACTATAAGAAATATAGAAGCGATTCGAAGTTTTCTAGAATTAGCTAGAAATTGGATACCAACAGAGACTATTAGGGAGTTTTTATTGATCTTAGTCCTTTGACAAACATGTTTTAGGAAACACACGTAAATCATATGAGTGATGAATGTAAAAAGAATTTTACGGAATTATAACACCAATGTTAATTATATCGCTTTGATTTGGAGATTTTTGCAATATATCATGAAGTTTCACATTAGAGATTAAGATGCAATCTGTTGTAACATTATAAGGTGATTTGGTGTACATAGGGTCAATTAAAGCCTCTTAAGTTGAATTTCGATACATTATTTAGAATTTGCTGCTATAGTAAGTGCGTTGAGAACTTAAAGACATTACAAGTACAGTGAAACATTTCAAATTTTATACAGATTTTTAAAGTATGAGATAATTATTGAGTTTGAAAAAAATGAAAATGAGACTGTGATAATGGATAGAGTTACTGGAAGATATGATGTACAAATAAGTATTTCCCAGTAAAGATAGTGTTGCAATTTGATACTTGAACAGAAAATTCAATACCAGAATAGCATAAACTCATATATTGAGGTTACCAAACCTAATGCCAAAAAATGAATAGAATGTTGTGTTGAATTTTAGGTAAAAGGAAGTATTATTAGATTAACTGAAACTTAAAATTGGTTTGTATAAAAAAATCACTAAAACCCAAATTGAGAATCCAAAATTCTGAATCTTATTGAGGAATTGAAAATGAATATCAATTTTGAGTCCGAATAGGAAAAATGTTACTTTGTGATTGAAATGAGAAGGATGTGTACCTGATAAAGATGAGTGAGCAAAGATGTTGTTAGAGAAAGTGTTAGTAACAACTTAAGCTATACATCCAAATAGGAATGCACCGAAACTACATTTAGTGACTAAGAATGTAAAACTAAGTGACTAAATGTTTGAATTACCAACAGTCCTAACTATTGGAGATATGCTTAAAGCTTATAATTTTGGAGTTCATAGGAATATAAGATCAATGTATAGTTCCATTTGACTACAGGCATATGAATCATTATCACAGTTATATCATTAGAATGTTGTATTAGGTGTTATATGACAAAAAAAGTCATTCGCCCCTACATTGAAATGAAGAAGGCCTAAAAGAATGGTTAAGGGCTAGAGCAAATTCGAGATACAGTTAGTGAGTAAAATAAATCTGTAATAAAAATAAAGTAGCTTATGAAAGACGAATGAATTTTAATGGATCAACATCGAAGTTATAGAATATAGTGAGACAGACCTAAGAGTTAAGTATATTAACACTAAAAAAAAGTGAAAAATGAAATGATTCCAAGGATGTTGCCTTGGCAGGATGTACTCAGATTAGGAAAAAGGATAAACAAAGCTCGAATTATATTGGTCCACATGATTTTATAGAGAGCATAGGACCATTAACATATAAGTTTGTGGTACCAACAAAGATGTCTTAGATTCATAATTTGTTATATGTGAGTATGCTAAGAAATATTAAGATAATCTGATATTGGTATTATCTACTCAGGAAGTGAAAAATATTGAGGAAGCAATAAAGATAGTATGGTATCTAAATATATAATTAAAGGATTGATTGATTACATTGACTATGGTCAATTGGAAGAAATTATTCGAGTGATGAAGTTAAATGGAGAATGGAAGAGTATTTGAGGAAACAATACCCCTGCCTTACTAATCAATCAGATAAGAATTTCAAGCAAAAAATTTATTAAGGGGAGAAATGTAACATGCCATTCCTATATTAAGAGTTAGAACCCATAAATACGATACATGTGAGATCAATGAGAGATTAAGAAAATTACATTTTCATTCTCATGCATATTATTAGCAGACACGTAAGTGAATTTGAATTATGTTGCAAATGTTTAATTGACTACATGCACTCATTGACATTCTGGATATAATTAAATTGTGATGTGATATTATTGAGAATTGTGAAATTGTTGTATCGATAATTTATTTGGAGAGTTGATTTGTTAAATAATTTCCAAAAATGATGAATATTATTGGATTAAGAAAAATGCTACTTGGCAAGTAAAATGACGAATGAAAATAGAAATAAGAAATCAAATGATATTGGAGAATTTTGAAAATGATTTTTGAAAATTTAGAGACGACTTTAGAATTTGTGAGAATGTTATTGGGAAATTATGGTGATAATTGAAATGAAAAGATATAAGTTATGGAACTAGTTCAATAAGAACTAGTTAGTTGGGAAACTAACCAAGACTTAGGAATAGGACAAGTGTCCAAGTCTAAAGTTAAGTTTTCTTAACCTGGAAAGACAAGTTATTGCTCTTGTCTTCACCTCTCTCGTAGCTTTCTTGTCCAAAGTTACCTCTTTTACACAAAGTTTTTCATAAAATCTTCACCAAAGAAAAAGCTTGTTCTCATCTATCCTTTTTCTACTCCCAACTTTGGCTTTTTTTTTTCATTTTCCTCAAGAAAAACTGAAACTTGCCAACCTCTTCGATAGTGTATGAGAGTTGCATGAAGTTTAGGGATTCTTAAGATTTTGCATATTTTGGAACTATATCAAGTAAGTATTGTGTAAATCCTTTGGATTTATTGTTTTATGAAACAAAAAAATGGTGATTCGTTGTCATGACATGAATAAGAGAAAAATGGACATTTCTCATGTTCACTGTGAATATAATATGAAAATAGGGATTTGTTGATTTTTTAGATTTGATGATCATTATGATATAAGTTATTGTAGAAATGATTTTTGGAGTTCAAAGATCATAGAAAACGTGTATAACTTGGTGTAGAAACTTGTTGAAGAAAACAAAAGTGAGGACTCTATTTTCACTGTGTGTGTGCATATATATATATGTGTGTGTGTGTGTGTGTTCCTATACATGAGCTTTGAGTATTTTAAAGATGAACAAAAGAATGAATTTAAAGTTGAAGAATAGTTGCAAGATGAGGTTCTGAGATGAGAATGAATGATTTAAAATGAAAGCTTGAGGAAAAATTGAAGAGAATGTAGAAAATGAAAATGTAGGAAAATGAAAGTGGAGAAAGTGTAGAATAATGGTGAAATGTGTGAATGACTTTTTCTTCTATTTTTGATGATTGTATTTAAGCATGGATTTGGGATTTTGTAGGGAAATATTGGAGTTGAATGGAAGTTAAAGAGGAAAATGAAAAATGTACATGAAATGGAAAAAATTACAGCAGTGGAAGATGGATGAAACGCAGAGATGGAGAAAATGAAGTGATTTTTTTTTCTGGTTTTGAAATTCAGTATTAATTCCTTGTTTTTGATCTATTTTTGAATGTGTTAGGTTGCATGGAAATCGAAAATGTGATGAGATGAGTTAGAGAAGTTAATTAAAAAGAAGAAGAAAATTTTGCAGAAGTTCAGCAGGAGAAGAAGAATCGTGGTTTTAGAGGAGAAAGAAGGAAAGTACAATCATGCCTCTATCTTCACGAGACTCATGATCATTCTGCAAGTGAAAACTCATGATCATGCTCATACATGATCCCAACATTTGAGATCCATTGCAAACTCGCAATCGTGTAGATGCACAATCGTGGCTTCTTTGGCAGGGCAAAAAATGCGAACATCTTTTGATCTTTTGTCTATATCTTGCTCTCCTAACCCCAAAATGACATGAGACTTGAACCATTAGATTCAAAACACATTTTTGTACATCTCCACCAAAAGTTATAGCCTTCTGAAATCAATTAGGAGATACTGAGTGATAAATGTGGGACAAAATTGATGAGAAGTTTAGGAAAATGATAATTAGAGTATTTTCATTAAACTTGCTTCAGTATTTTGACAATATCTTGTTCTGTAGTTAACTAAATGGGATGATTTTTGATTTACAGTAACCTAGAGACATAGGAATATGAATTTTTTGAGGAGATCAAATTTTAATTCTATCTCTATAATTATAGATTTTTGAATTAAAATTGATTACAAAATGTTGTCTTAGCTTAAGAACAGTCCGAAATGCTTGGGGTATAACTTTCAGATTTCTAAACTAAATTGAATGATTTTCATGTCATTAGAAATATAAGAGATAGGAGAAAAATTTTCTATATGAGTATTACCAAATGACGTCATTTTCATTTTCTGATTTGATCGTGAACAGTAGATTTGAAAGTGTGTTCTTAGAAAAGTATGAAATTTTGTTAGTGATTATGCACGCTCATGAGTTAAGGTGCACGGCAGTGACTTGTTTATGCACAGGTCTGCATTTAGTTGCACGCCTATGATTTAATTAACTTGGACTACATGGCCATGCACTAATGTTGCATGACCGTGACTTATTTTCAATTGAGTTAAACAACTCAAAAATGCATCCTTCCTTCTTTTGCCTATAACCCCTTCTCAAGACATCCAAATGAGTTTGGAATAGTGATTCTAATGGTTTTATTGAGGTATAAACCATAGGTATAATTGATACTTATGTGAGATTGGAAATATGAATGTTTACGCGACTAGAATAATAGAGCGACACTTAGGATTATCATGAACATGCATCGTATATATTCCATATACACATTTGTGTATAAAGGAATACTTATAATTGTGCAATTAATAATGTGTGGGCAACGTGCGTATTGCATGATGTGCAGGATAAGCATTCACATTTAAACGTTTCTAGATCATAGAAGTCAATGTTAATCTGGAGTGTACCATGAGTCGATCTAAATGGTCTCATTCACTGTGTGTTATGTTTTAAATTCCTGCTTTAAATTACTATTAAAATGAAATGTGATTGTTCTGATTCTGGACACCGAATGTCCAAGGAGTTTGATAAATGCATGAATAATAATAATAGAAGTGCTCCTTTTATGTTAATTTGACAAAATATATGATACACAAATTGATTGTTAATTGCCAGACCGAGCTCCGAACAGAAATGTGAATTTGCATATAAATGAAAAAGTGATTCTCAAATTTTATGTTAAATGTCGGACTAAGGTCCGATGACTTATGTAAAGTGAAATCAAGTAACTGATTGAAAATGTAGCACCGCACCCCACTCCCGTAAGACCCGAAATTGACATCGATGGTGATATTTGAGTCCATGCCCCACGAGGGTGACGTGTTAAAGCACTCAATCATTCAAAAGTCGGTATAATTTTTTTTGAAATTAATAACATGATATGCGGAAAATCTATACTCAAATTTGGGCCCACGTTCATTCATAAATATTTTTTAACACAAAACCATCAACAAAATTTACAATAGCCATTTGGCCCCTTTTCCATATGCAATACACTTGAGCCATTTCGAAATACCAATATATACAATAAGTTGTGGAATATACAATTCAATATAAAATAGAGAAATGCAATGTAGATGTGAACTGATCCCGACCTCTATCCTTCACTTGAATACTATACGTATACTCTCGTTGGCTTAACGGGGTATTCTTCTGATCCTGAAAAATATTTGCAAATTTTTGGTGAGTTTTGTGAACTTAGTGAATGACCATCATCGATGGCTCACCCATTCACATAAAACATAATTCACATTTTGCATTTCACATTCAATTTTACACTTCACACTTCACATTTAATACATTTAATCATTTATTTTATGCATATGCAATGCACATGAGACTCACTTTTCATTTGTTACTTTGTTGTGACCGAGTGCCTAAACTGTCCCATATAGGGCTCATTGATAACTGTCCCATATAGGGCTCATTGATAACTATCCCATATAGGGCTCATTAAACGTTGAGCCTGAGGCTCTGAATCACTTTTGAGCTCGAGGCTCTTTTTCACACATTGAGATTTAAGCTCTGATCAATGGTTACTCTGGTCACAACTACCATTATATTTCATGCATTCATGAAATGGAATGCATCAATTACATTTGCATATTCCCATTTACTCACATTTACATATCATCGGACCTTAGTCTGGCATTAAACATTAAAGTTGAGAATCACACTTTCATTCATATGTAAATGCACATTTAAAACACAATTATCATCGGACCGTGGTCCGGCATTTAACAATCATATTATGCACACTTATTTTATTTCATTCACATGCAAGTAGCACTTCAATATCCCAATCAATATCACAATCATCGGATCTTCTATCTAGAAATCAACACAATCATTCACATTCATATGAGCATTTAGTAGTCAATCAATAAAAAGTTGCAAAAAAAAAACAATAAAATGAGATCATCTAGGTCTACTCATAGTACATTCTAGATTAGCATTTGCTTCCAAATTCTGGAAACGCCTTAATGTGGACATTTAACTTGCACAACCCATTTATGCAAGACACACGTTGCACACACATTAATAATGGCACAATAATAAGCATTTATTCATGCACAATTGTGTCTATGGACTATGTACAATGCATGCTCAATGACGATCTTGGGTATATTTTCAAATTTCAAACCATAACCAAATTTGCATTTTATCACTTAATCACTCGTCATTTCGATTGTAGCATTATTTGGTCTCACAATTAATAATTTCTCATTCACTTTAACTTGATACCCATTATTACTCTCCTTTGAATCACAACTTCCATCATATGAATATCTTTATTCCCAAACAAACTCATACCTTTGGTACTTTGATATCCACAATTCATTCACTAATGTTATTCCAACATTACAAGATCACACATTACAAAAAATTTCCTTTCATCTTATAAATTTCACCAAATTCCCAAACCTTCGGGTCTATTTTTTCATGATCAATTAGACAATGCAAATGAAGTAATTTGGAAACATTATCTTCTATAAAAATGTTCCCCATTGTCTTATGTTTCTAATGACCCCAAAATCATTTGATTTGGTTCAACATTTTGAAAGTTATTCTTCAAAACATTTCAGACTGTTCTTATACTGAGTCAATACCCTATACTCAACTTCCACCCAGAAATTGAAATTCTTAAATCCGATTCAGAATTTAATTTTTTAATATAATTTATATCCTTATGTCTCTAGTTTACACCAAATCAAAAATCAGTTCATTTGGGTAATCCTCCAGATAGGAATTCTTGCACAAGTTTGACGCGGAGTAATCCTCCTAACCTTAAAGTTTACCACAGAGAATTTCCAAAAGTTTTCCGTGGCAAAATCCTGCTAATATTTGAGTTCGCCGCGGCAAATTTCCAAAAATTTGTCGCAACGAAATTACACAGACGCAATCCCAGTTTTTCAACAACTTCAGTTCAGATTTTTCCCAATCACATCTTACACTAATATCACCTTTTCTACTTCATTTACTCCTCATTCTCAACTCCATTTCAAATCCAAAATGTACATAAAACAACTCCTAATCCATTATTTAACATTTATGTGAAACAAAACATCAATATGTATACATTCATTTCTTCACCAACATTCTAACATATACTCAACTCCTTTGTCATGATCATTTACCACTGAACTATTATCATATATGCTTCATTTAAAACAACACATGAAAGTACAAAATTTAACTTACTTGATTTATCTTCAAGATCTTCAAATCACAATGAAACCCTAGCTCCTCCCACATACACGATCATCAACATTCATGAAGGAATAGGTTGGGCTTTTTAGTAGCAAGGTGGAGATAGCAAAGTATTTAAGTGGCTAGTCGTGGGGAAAAAATATTCAACCTTATAGCTTGGAGAAGAAAGCATCGTGAGTGAAGAAGAAGAATGGAGAAGATAAAGGAATGAAGAAGATGAAAATATAGGCAAGTGTCGTTTTTAGCAAGTGAAAGAACAAAATATGGTCTTTCACTACTTTATAAAAACATGATTCCATAAGTGGTGTGGCAAGTGACACATGTCACTTGCCACATGTAACTTTCCCATTGTTCCATTTGGTCCACTATAATAACCAGTCCATTTTGTCTCCAATTTCTAATCCAATTTTCAATGGCACTTGTCAATAAATCCTAAAGTCACTTATCAAAATTTCTATTGCCATTTGACAGTAAATTCTAATACCATTTATCATTTGTTTTGCCACTTGGCGTTTTTTTTCCTAGTCCAAAAATTTCCCCAATTTTTTCAAAAAAATTTCTTAAAATTCTCCAAAAATTCTAAATCAACAAATATACCCTCCAAATCAATTTTCAATACAAACTAACCACAATTCTCATTAAAATCAAATCTATAGATCAATTATACCTGAAAATTGTCAATGAATACATGTAAAGTCATTGTGATGTGTGTAAAATCCACTGTTCACATGCATGTACATATCATGGAATGCATGAGTATGAATTTCCTAATTTCTCTGTAATCTCTCACAATTAAAATTTTAGCCTTAAGATGGCTAACGGGATGTTAAAACTCTCCCCTCCTGAAAAGAAATTTCGTCCTCGAAATTAATATCTGATAGATCAATAAGGTAGGGGTAATCTTTCCTCATATGCTCCTCCATTTCCCATATAACCTCCATACTCAAATACTTTCATCCAAATGACCACAGTTAATAGACTCACTAGGTCTTTCAATCACTTATTTTGTCACTCACTATCTTAACTAGTTCCTTAATATCTCATATTATTCAAAATTTTCACTTTGCAAGCCGACCATACATCTTTGTCAGATCATATCATTATTTCTCATCTTAATCACATATCACATATTATGAATCTAAGACATCCTTTTATTAGTAACACTAACTCATAAATCCATGGTCCTACTCTCACAATAGATTCATATGGCCCAATTTATGTTAAGCTTATTTTCCCCCTTTTTTCTAACCTGTTTACACCTTTATCTCTATCTAAGTACACCTTTGGTGATACTCTTTGAAGTATCTCACCTTTTACTTGCTATTTTACATCCCTTTAGTGTCAATACACTCAACTCTTATGTCTATCTCACGATATTCCACAACCTCGATGTTGATACATCAATTCATTCATCTTTCATAAGTCACTTAATTTCTATTACAGATTTATTTCACACACTAACAGTATCTTGAATTTATTATGGCCTTTTACCATTTTTAGGCCCTCTTCATTTCAATGCAAGGACGAACAACCCTTCTAGTTGTATAACACCTCATACAGTATCCTAATGATATCACTATGATAGTAATTGATATGCTTAAATTCAATTAAAACCGTACATTAACCTCATGATCCTATGAACTCCAAAATATAAATTTTTAAGCGTATCCCCAACAGTTAAGACAGTTGGCAATTCAAACACTCATTCGCTTGTCTCTACATCCCTAACAGTTAAATACTATTTCAGCATATTCTTATTAGGATGCCTAGCTTAGGTTGTTACTTATTTTCTCTATTAATCTTTTTGCTCAATCATCTTTATTGAGTATACATTCTTCTTATTTCAATCATATTGTATCATTTTTCCTATTCAAGTTCAAAATTTAGATTCATTGTTTATTCCTCGGTAAGATTCATAGATTTTGAATCCTCAATTTGGGCTTTGCTAAACTTTTCATATGAGGCTGATCTTAAATTCAATAGCTAATAGTATTTTGATTTACCCAAAATTCAACTCAACATTCTATGCTCTTCATTGCATTAGGTTTGGTAACCTCAATATCTGAATTTGTCCTACACCGCTATTGAGTTTGTCCCGTTCCATGCCTTAATTACAACATTAGCTTTATTAGGAAAGTGCTCATTTGCTTAATAAAAATCTTTCAGCAACTCTATTCATCGTCTCAGCCTTATATTCAATTCTTTCAAAGTCCATACTTACCTC
>JANJEY010000008.1:46938959-46950534 GCA_024703695.1 Erythroxylum cataractarum
ATAATCAATTTAATATAAGGTTAGAAAAATTAAGATCTTAATAAAATGGTCAAGAATTTATTGTTTGTTAATTAAAATAAAATGACCAACTTGATCTAATGTTAGAAAACTGATATGGTTCATCTTGTTAAAAAGGTCTAGCGGTTAATTCAGTTTTTTTGATTCATTATGTATTAATATTCCAAAAGCTTACTTCCTTCTTGTGATATTTTACATGCGAAGAGAGATGATAGACCATCTTATGCTTGGTCTAGTGTTCATAATGCCATTTGGATGGCTAATTCTGGTAGGATTTAGAGGTTAGGTGACAAATCAAGTGTTAGGATACAGGAGGATAAATGGATGCCTACAAAGTTTCAGCTTTAAATTCTTATTCCCTCTCACCTATCCTTTATGGAAATGATATTACTAGAGAACTGGTGGATGAACATTACCAAGGGTGGAATGAAGACTTTGTTATGATTCCTCGAGGAAAATCTTAAGCATGATTCCTCAATGAATGAATGTGGTATTGAAAAATAAAGAGGGAATCTAATTCAGAGGGCAACATAATAATTATGAAACTTATATAGTTTTCTGAAACTCACATCACTTAAATTACATATCATAATTAAGATAAAAAAACGTAAATCTTAATTTATACTTTATTGTGATGTTTGATCCTTCTTGTGTTATTTTTTTAAAACTATTTCTGAAAACGACTCACCTTACTTACGGTAGCTGTACATAGGGACAGATCTAGAATTTTTTTTGAGTGAGGGAAAAATTTTAATGGGGGAAAATTTTATTTTTTATGGGATCAAAACTTAAAATAATAAACTTTTTATATGAAATTTTTTGACAGCAGTGAGGACAAGTAGGGGATCCATCCCTGGCTGTACAAGTGTCTGGACTAATAATATCTATAGAATGCTTGGAGAAAACTTTATAACTTTTGTAGAGAAGGTTAGGCAAGAAGTACTAGTTCTCTTAAATCCTAAGTCTATTTATAATAGGTCTTACACCTTCTAGTAATTTAATTACAAAAAATTCTAATTTTGATTAAAGTTTAATTGGAATTATAATTAATTCTAATTAAATACCAATTGGATCAAAGTAAGATTCAGTATCTCATATTGGTCAATATTTATTAAATATCTCATATTTAATTATAAAGTTTTTCAAACTTTACAATAAAGTCCAACTTGATTAAAACAAACACTTTTTTTCTCTTCATGCCATTCTTTGTGTGTGACCAATTATGTTCCTAAATGTGTTGTGGATATAAATCATAACCCTAATTATAATCAAGATTAGATAAATTAAACTCTTTTAATTTATCTTTAATTCTCTAATTTAACAATTTATGATCATAGATTAAAATTGGAGTCTAACAATACATCATGACCATTCAAACATTTAAGAGTGTCAAAGTGTTTTTTACTAATTTTCTTGTGCATGATTTATTTATATAATTCAATCATTTTATTGTACAAAGTTCTGATTAGACATAGAGCTTAAAATTAATGTCCACTTTATTTGAGCCTAATCATATTAGTTCTCCACCATTAGTATTTGATTCTAATAACGACATTTGAAAACTACTTTAAAAGTGTCATTTCATCTTAGCCAAGTATTTCTTTACTCAATACTAATCAAAACAACAAAACATTCTTTCTAATTACTTTAGGATAATGAATTTTATTCTGATCACTTAACTACCTCAATATAGTTCACACTAAATCCAGTGGCTACTGATTGAGATACCTTTGACTAGAATAGGTCATAAGTAGTATAAAAATATAGAAACCCCTATATCTGAGTATGCGTATAAGATACATAATGTCTTTAAATAATTATGAAACTAAACTACAACCAATCGATTGGCTCTGGGACATAAACTAACATGTGGTTAATAAATTTTCTTAGTCCTTTATAGTAGTTAAAATTTTTTCAGTTAAGTTAGCGTATCATTTCATTATGAATTAGCACTAGATCTCAAATTCTTCCTTTTCTTCTTATAACTAGTTAGTTAATACTGATGAAAATTTATGGAAGTTAATGGTGGCAAATAAGGAAAAGGTAGTTTTTAAGGTTAATTGAAAATTGGAAAAATTATAGAGAACATGATTTAGAGTAGAGCATTAGTCCAATCTCTAAGATTGATCAATCACGTGAAATGGATTAAAGTTAATGTCAATAGTATATATAATAAGAGAACATGAAATAACATTGTGTAAAATGGTTGTGTGAGATTAGCATGGGAGACTTATAGCTTTGACAAGTATTTTATATCTATTTTTTAATTCCATATATAAGTTTGAGGCATTTGTTTCTTTTGAAAGGGTAAAAATGTTAAATTTCTACAAATTTATAAAAGTGTTATGGATGGAGAAAATAATTTGTTAGTTGTGGTTATTGCTAATAGGTCATTTTTTATACTTCTCTTAGTATGGAGGAGTGATAGTACTATTAGAAGTGAATGTAAATATTTTTATAAGTGTTGGCCTTTTATATTTCAAAAGGGTTAATCTGCTCACCCATTTGCCATGAATTATTATGGGAGAGCATGTAGTGATTTTTGGTTTTGCTATTTCCCTTAGTGCATTGAATTGCTCTCTCTTTCTGATATTGGTTAACAAAAATGATGTTTATTAAAAAAATAACCCATAAAATTAAGAAGTGATCAATTTGACTATGTAAGTCACAATATTCATTCATAAAGGTAGAGCACTTTAACTTAGTAAAAATGACCCTTAATCAAGCTATAAAAATATTTAAATCTAAGCTAGTGGGAATGATGTTTTGAGAAGAGATGTTATCAAATGGAGGAATATTAATAAAAAATATTTCTTTTATAAATTTTATTGTTTTAATACTTAAAAAAGATAACTATACTTGTGAATTTGTATTAGTACTATAGTATTAGAGGTTGATCCCACAGAGAATGGATACATATTAAATCTAATCATCATATTAATATCTAATTAATAGTAAGATGGGTTTAGTTGATTGATATTTATGCAGAAACTAAATGATCGGTTGGTTAGTCTTTTGGTTATTCCCTTAGAAACCGAATCAAAAATTTAATTCCAAGAATTGCAATATAGAGTGCAGCCTCGTGTCGTCTCACTTAATCGGAACCTACTGCAAACAATCTAAGTTAGCCTAATTGTCATGAAATGCAAACTAAATTAATTAGGAGGGGGTTTTGTATCTTTGATAAAACTCACTAAATTGAACTAATTGAAAGCAAAGTATATAAAAGGATATTTTAGTTTTTTTGGGAAAGGAATTTGAAAACTCAAACGATGATCAAATATGATAAAATCCTCTTGAAAACTAGATTTAGCTATCATAGTTCAAAACAAATCTTTTTGGGAGCAAAAGTCACTAAGTTTTCAAATGATAAACCTTAAAGAACTCTTTAAGTCCAAGGTTTTAATCAATGAACTCCATTTCTTAAGACCTTGTTGAATGCATCTTAGTGTGTGTAATGGGTAAGCTAATGCAAGTGGTCAATTGGGATCAAGCATCATCTCAATATTAAACACAACTATGCAGATAAAAGAGAATTAACAAAATCACAAAAAAGACATATATGAGACTTCATTTATTAAAGCTCCAAGTTCTACATCAACAGATCTATAACACAATACATTGTTCAATACTTGATTAAACTATAATTAGGAAAATCCAACTATAAAGCATAAATCCTAACTCAGGAGTTCATAACAATGTAGTTAAACATAAATGAACTACTCCCCCTTTGAAGCCCATTGAACTCAAGCCATTACTACATCTTCAAAAGGAAATGGTGCTTAACCAAGAATCATTTCGGGAGTACTCACAACTGTAGACACACCGATAGCACCCATGGCAGCAGTAGGAGATGAAGACAATGATGAAAAATGAAGTAGATTGATGGACGAAGGGTGAGAGAGAGAGATGAGAGGTAGTATCAGAAGTGTCGGCTCTTCTCCCCAAAAAACTACTCTTAACCTAATTTGGTAGGTTTTTAAACGTTAGGTCGATGGGTCGGGTTACACAGTGAGAGAGCTTTTCAAAAACATGTTTGAGTTTTTGACGTTTTACCATGATGACAAGTACGTTCTCCGTGGCGTACTTTTTTCGAAAGGTTTTGCGCGTATTTTGGGTCCCTCGCCACGACGTACGAATTAATCTTTGTCGCAGCGAGCTTTTCCCGAAAGTTCAGCCTATATTTCTTAATGCTTCGCCGTGGCGAAGTTTCCCTGTAGCGCTTATCTCCTGTTGACTTCAATTCAGCATATTGACTCCCTTTTTCTTAAGGTTTCTACAATCAAGAATAGCAATTTGCAGTATCAATTGTTCTAAAAAAAATTAAGTAATGCAATTAATACCAATTTGTAATAATTTTTACTATCAAATTGCAAAAAATAAAAGTGCACACCCAAGAGTTAATTTAAGCGCAAAATCAAGAATTAGGAGTCAAAAAGTATAGTAGAAGCCATGAAAGTGTCACCAATTTATATAATAAACTTGGCCTCAATCAATAGGTAATCAATACTGAATGATGCGATATATAGGATTTGATTCTGAATGATGTGGTATACAAAGTTGAATAATATGAAATACTTGTGAATTTGGTTAAATACTTGTGATATCTGTGTTCTGTTTTGAGTAAGCATATTGATAATGGTTCACTCACTGAGTTTGCAAAACTCATCAAATTTGCAAATGTTGATTTTCAAGTTCATAGGAGGTCTAGCTAGTCTAGTTGAAGTAGCTTCTGCATTTGGACATGGGTCAGTGTCGGGATCAATTGTACCTATTACCAAGAATTATATCTCTCAATTGTTGTATAATGTACATGTGAATTTTAGAAATGAAACGACATTCGAGACTGTATATGTATGCAATTGAAATGCGACAAAATGATTGTGATTGAATATGATTGTGAATGAAATGATTCAAAATGAAGATTTAAAATGCTTTTGATTTGAAATTATTAAAATGCGTAATGAGTTGATATGTCATACCTTAAAATTTTGGAAATGTAACCATCTTAATATGCCCTGTTGTAGAGTATGTTTCTGAATATCCTTCAATATGTCAGGCATATGCTTTATAGGAGTGGTATGTTATATTAAACCTTTTATGAAATCTTAAACAAGGATTTGTGTCTTTGATCATTAAAAATAGCCAAAAGGTGCAAATTGTCCTCATTAATTTCCCAAAATACCTAAATTATTTCCTATCATTGTCTATGATTATCACATTACACTTTAGCCTATAAGATGTCACAACTAAGTAATTTGGAACCACCAGATAAAAATATTTTTTTTTAATATTAACTAAATGTGCAAGTTTTACTTTAGCATTCCATAAAATATCTAAATAAGCCTTTATTATTATCTATGTTGCCACTTTTGTACCTTGTCAAAGATGCAACAAGCACTATTTTGGTAACATTAGAGTGCATAGTGATACCAAAGATAATAATAAAGACTTATTTATACTTATTGTGAAATGATGAAGGACAAATGACACATTTGGTTTTAAAAATATGAAATTAACATCTATTATTATCATTAAAATTACATTCTAGTATTTCAATTGGTCCAACACTAGGGTTTTTATAGATAAAATCCCTGTAAATTATTGCCCCAAAATTTGACTCATAAGAGTTCATAATGACCATATTAATAAATTCATGGATTTTATTAACAAAAGGTATGACTATCTCTTAGAACAAAAGAAATATTTGTTCGTTTCTAGTCATACATGGACTCATTTTCTGTTTACGGTTCTAGAACAACGCCATGCTTTTCAATAGTCAACACTTACAAGCCTACATAGAGGGGTTATGGCACATAACAAAGGAATTTTCTCCCAGGCCCATTGAATGTTTAACCGGGCCAAGTTCTTACCAAGTCTGCATCTTCAAAACCCAGCCTACTGCCACGCAGTTTCCAGAAGCAAGGCACTGCCATAAGTAACTTTCCCAATTTCCATCTTCTAGCTTCTTGTTGTTCATCCTATCAGTTGTATGATAATCAAAAGTTAGAAATGTCCATAGTTCCAGTGGGTGACCAGAGGATTGGAAAACCTTCGTCTCTGGACTTGTGGGATTCAGAAGATTTACTGTCTCTTGATCTTTGGGACCCATTTCAAGGCTTCCCTTTACCTTCCATAATCTCCACACACTTCCCCTCAATTTTCCCCTCTCTTGAAACCCAAGTCAACTGGAGAGAAACCCCCAACGCCCATGTGTTTAGAGCTGTATTTCCTTCATCCAACAGGGAAGATGTGCTGGTTTACATAGATGATGACAGTATGCTTCAAATTAGCACAGATGACGGCAAGTTCATGAGCAAGTTCAAGTTGCCTGAAAATGCTAAAAGGGAAGAAGCCAAGGCATCTATGGTCAATGGCGTGCTCACCCTCATTATTCCTAAGGAGGGCATGAGAAGCCCTAATGTTAGAGTTATTGAAATCTCTGGCTCTGGCTCAGGCTGAGGTATTTAATTAAGCCCTAGCCCTGCGTTCTGACTTCTCCCTCTCTTTCTGTGTGTGTGTGTTCTGTGTAGTGTCCCTGTGTGTGTTTGTGCGTACGAGTGCTGTGTGTTTGACGGTCGAGTGCAGGCGTATTGATGAACTTTGTATTAAATGCTACTACTGATGTGGTGTCTTATGAATAAATAAATGTTATGTTATATCTAAATACGGCATGTGGTTTCTTTCTCCATTTGTGAAGAATATATATAGGATCATAAATGTGTGTATTGCCATTTTCTTCCCTATTCTTGAGTCTATTGCCACCTCCAAACACTTTGTTACCCAAATCAACAAAAAGTTCGATAAGTGATGGGCAGGTTAATTCAATTAACTATAATTATCCAATATGCTATTGAAATTAAAATAACAATAAGGTTAAAAGACATAAGCCTTCAATATAATTTTAAAAATTTTAGAAATATTCTTTAATCTTTAAATTTTTTAATTGTGAGATATTTTTTAGATGAAATATATTAGTAGACATGAATTAATTAAATATTACGTGAATTAGTTAAATGTTATTTATAATCCAATTTTAAATTAAAATTAAAATTATTAAAGTTAACATAAATAAAGAATGTATTATAATTATATTTAATTATTAATTTAAACCATATTTAATTGAGTTAATTAATAACATTTTATTAGATTATATTTAATTATTAATTTAAATTATATTTAGTTGATTCGAGTTAGGTTTTAAAATTAAGTTAATTAATGACATTTGATTAGAATATATTTAATGTTTATTTTACATGTATTTTATTGTTAATTTTAATTAAAATTTGGAAGAAATATTTTTTAAAAAATTAAAATTTTGAAGGTTTTTTTTATTTTAAAGATTAAGATTTTTTTCAAATTTTTTAAATTATAGGAGAGGCTTATGTCTTTTATCCTAATAATAATTTCAGTAACTTAAAATATTTAGGCCATAATGGACTTATAAAATTGTCTACAAGCAACAACCTAAAAAAGTTTGAGACTATATGAGGTTTAGAAAAAAAAAACCATCCAAATTATTATTTCATATTACCTTTAAGAAAAGAACTAAAAATAAAAATGAAAAACTGTCATGAAAAAAGAGAGTGTAACCAATCCATTTATAATTTATCGTCAAATTTTCATTCTTTTTGTCATGCTTACAAACAGCTATTAAATATAAATTGCATATGCCCTCACTTACCAAATAGTTACATATTATTAATTTTATCATTTTATAAAAAGATAATTTTATTTTGGTAATTTTATAATTATTTTTTACAATTTTAACTTTTAAATGTTTATTGCTTGTTCAAAATTAAAGTTTCATATAAATTTTTTCCAAAAATAGTGTGCTACTTTTATATTTATAAAATATATATTTTGGGAAAATAAAAAAATAGGCAATCAAGTAAGTAAATTTTATATTTGGCTATTAAAGAATTATAATATTAATCTCTGTCATGTATTGCTTAATTGCTAAGATAGGCATTCAAAAGAACTTAGTGCCCCAGGACCCTTTTCATACCTTTTGTAAAATTCAAACTAAAAGAAAAATTAATAGTAGAGCAATCTAACTTAAGTTGATTTTATTACCTTTATCTAATACTATAGCTTCTTTTTTTGAAAAGTTAAATTTAAATTAATAAAATCAAGTAATTACAAGAAGTCATTCAATGGAAAATAACCTAAAATACACCATGTGCCTAGAAATCACTATACTTGGAACTAACTTATCTAGGAAAAGTTAAATCTCGAATGCAATCAAATAGTTATTACTACCGTGTAGACCTCCTTATCTTGCTTGGAACTAGGCATTTGTGTTACCTTTTTTATGATGTTTGTTAGGCTGCTTTATAAGGGATTATATGCAAATAAAGAAGAAATCCTTTGCCGCACAACATTAGAGAAAATGTAATTGAAAAATAGATGACCTCTGCTCTCCTCCTCTAGGTTGCATAATACGCAAACTTTAGTTAAAGATTGGAACTTTAATCTATCTATTATGCTAAGTCTATTCAGTATAGCTAACGAAAGTAAGTAGCTAGTGTTTGACTTGAGAGTTTTGCTCTAAACCATCTTACAACACTGTACTTTTGTAAATGAATGAAACAACAATTCCTTGGCTTTCCTATTAGTAATTTCTATAACAGGTAATCCATACCAGAGATAAGCATCTTCCTCTCTAGAGTTTAAGTATTAAGGAATTGTCAAATTCTTGGTCAATTCTTCCACAATAATAAACAATAATAATTCTTCCACAAATGTGACACGGGTGATTTGAAATCATTTTCCTTTAAATACCATAACAACTCAACTTACTTAGATTTTCCATTCTAATTTTGGTTTCTAACAGGCAAAATAACAATAGCTTTTCCTTTTGGACAAAATCCTTTAAAGCATTAAGCTTTAATGGACCATTTATACCTCTAACAATCCATACCAAGATGGTCATGTAACAATGTTTTTGCCTTTAGAGCCTTTTCTAACACTTCTGTTGCTTCTTCTAGATTGTACTTTCTCAAAGTTCTCTTATTGATTATCCACTAGTTGTTGATCTTCCTTATGCTATATAAGATTTGAAATTGATACTTTTTGAACCTTTTCAATCTTTCTTGTACCGAGGACTATCCTACTTTTCAACATTGCCATTATTCTATGGATTCACTGTCAATTCTTCTGTTTCTATTCTTATATTGTTTTCTTTTGGACTAGTTACCTCCAATCCCATCAATTCCTTATAATCACCCTTTCAAAAGAATTTCCTAGTTAGTTTCCGCTCTTTTCTTTGAGCTTTCAAGGATGGTTTCCATTGATAAGTAACCAAGATTTTGTCTTCCTTGATGGAATTCCCATTCACCAACCTCAAAATGGGAATATAGTCATTTTTTCCTTAGAAATGTCCATGCTAACATATAATCTAACAAATCCTACTTTTCCAATATTCCAATGGATTATTGTGTATATTCACCCATAAAGGCATGCTATTCATTCTTATCTTCTTCAGCTCCATACTTCGTTGCCAATTATGAAGGAAGAGGAAGCTATGAGATATGTTAAGGCCCTTCTATCACCTTTTGGGCTTCAATTTTTTAGATGAAAGTGAATATTAGGTTATCATCCTTTGTCAACATTACCCCCTGCAAACCTCTTCCTTTCCAGTTCCATGGGGTCTAAGCTTGTATCATTGGAAATGGAGGTTTTTTTTCCATGAAAAATCTTATAATCGAACCTTTGCAATTCTTACCCCCTCTTGTAAGATGTCAATACTTGCAGTCACCACAAGCTTCCCCTCAAGTTTAACAGGAGGACAGAAATGTGGAGAAGAATTTGAATGATCCCCAACAACTTGTTTCCAGGTTTTCCTAGTTTCTAAAAGTTTCTGAACCAAGTTTACAGCTTGAGTCGAGTGAGGTGGAGTGGGGGTAAGGTAAAGAGGTAGTGTGAGGAGGCTGAGAATGGGAATTTTTTATTAAATCTGGTATAGGTGAAGAAGCAGTAGAAGAGGGGGTGAGGGGGGCAAAGGAGGAAAGCCATATTCCATTAAGTTGTTTATGGAAGTCTGATAATGACAGGTAGTTGGAATTAAAAAACTATTATAGAAACGGTAAAGAAAAGTAAGGGTAAGAATTGAGTTAAAAGGAAAAGACGAGGTTATCCCTAGTCAAGGAATAACTAGAAAACTGGAGGAGAAAAAAGAGCAAAGAAAATGTTGAGTTGAAGCAAAGGTGTACGATAAGAGAAAAATAAGGACACACTTAATGACGATCCTTAATCACATTAACATGGTTATTACATCATAATCATAATTTTATTCTAAAATTGCCTTTAAGGCTGAACTTAACATATTTTACATAACATTTTTTCAATTTAATTCCATTTGATTTCTAACACTTAAAATCAATCCAAATTTACTTCTATGACATTTCAATACACACATTTAAGCCATAAAATTTCATTCACAAATTTTTACATAACCATGCACCCTTGGCCAAATTTCAACCAAAACCAATTCCAAATCAATTTTTTTTTCAATTTTTTTTACTTTATTAGCATAAAAATAATGCTATAGACATCATAAAACATCAAATAGAATTTTGGATCATAATACATTGAAAAATCAAAAATTCATCTAGTTATTTCCATGGTTTTCCTTCCATTCTTTTATCATTAAATTAACTTCCTAATGTCAGCCATTACTTTTAAATCATCAAATGGCATAATAAAATACTTTAGGCAGTAGATCTCACCTTGGAACAAGATTCCGCATATTAACTTTCTTCATTTTTTTCTCCCAATTGCTTCCAATGCAATCAAATCTTGATGTCACCTCAAAAGGGTGCAATTTACACCATCAAAACCAAATCTAACCTATAACAAAATAAATCCAACTTTTCAACAAAACTAGTAAACTTATCAACCCATTTTCTTATTCTTCTTCACTTGGATGGCCATTGGGATCTTGTTGGATGCTTGATTGGTGGTAGAAGAGTATGAAAAACCCCTTGAATCACTTCTTCATAGCTTAGTCATAGCTCCCTCTTCTCCCTTTTCTTTTCTTTTCTTTTCTTTTCTTTTCCTTGTTCTCTTTCTTCCTTCCTTTCTCCCACTAATGGTTGGCCACCCAGGTTTAAAGAATGTAACATCCCGACCCCGAAGGGAAGGGTAGATTGGTCAATTGGGACAGGCTAGTTGTTTGCATTACATATTTTGAATTGAACATTTATTTTGACCTCTAATTTTAGAGGAATGAGTTAATTGACATATGCACATGTAGGTACATGCATTCATGATATTTTCCTGGCAATTATTTGTGATTATGATGGGATTTGTGAATTTTGAAATAAAATGTTTGATTCTGATTTATTGAGAATTATGGAATATTTGGGTCTGAATAGTTGAATTAGAAATATTTTAGAGTTACCGTCAGTTGATAACGACCCTTAGGAAATTTTCTGGAAATTGGGAGAAAATATCCGGACCGGAAAGTTTCCGAGTGACGGACCGACTGATTGTATAGTACCGAGATAATTGTCTAATGGCAATGAGAAAGTTTGAATTATGATTTTAGAAATTA